>CM053029.1:268545187-268813509 GCA_028564925.1 Lithobates sylvaticus
ATAATCTGGGTGTGAATTCTGCCACAGGTAGGGCAGCGCCCTGAGCTCATTAATTATAAGCACATTAAACAATGGCAATTTAAAAGGATCTTTATCGTCTATTCCCCGCCCCTTCTCTTTACGGCTCAATCTAGAAGCAGTCTAGGCTAGTGATGTACCAAGTTCAAATTGTACCTTCGTTATAGCGCTCATTGCGTCAGCGCTTTCTCTCATTAATTATAAGCACATTAAACAATGGCAATTTAAAAGGATCTTTATCGTCTATTCCCCGCCCCTTCTCTTTACGGCGCAGTGGGGAGAGCACATGGTGGAGGCACAGCAGGTGCGCACTAACTATTCCAGCAACGAGGAGGAGGACGAGGAAAGCCCGGAGCCAGAAACGTCCTGATCCCGGAGAAGATTTAAGGCCTCAAATATGTCTTTTGGAGAAATGTTGGAGATGGTGGACATATTGAAGAGGAGCGATTATGATGGGAAGTATGGGCCTTACCCCAACCCAAATGTCAGAAAGGCCAAGATCATGGCTAAAGTTGTGAAGAGTCTGCCGAAGAATTTTGGGTTACGGCGATCCAAGGATCAACTAAGGAAACACTCATCAGACCTGAAACTGAGGGAGCACGATCAGTACAGAAAGATCAAGCGAGTTCTTCAAAAAAGTAAGTAGTTGTGTGTTCATATCATTTTTCTTCCTTGCATACTGCTCCATGTGCTTTGTTTTTTAATGTTGGACAGTTGAAAATGGCCACTTTCATGTTCGTGGGTTCAATCGTTCGTAATAAACCCCGATCGTTCAGCCACTTATAATACGATGTTTGGTGAAGTTGCAGTTAACGACATTTATTCAGGCCTGTTTCTAGTCAAAGTTTGTTGTCTATAGGGGTTTGAAAAAAAATGAAATGCAAACTTGATTCAGTGTAAAGGAGAGGACACTCAGTAGCTGTTTACATATCTGGACTCTAGAGCACTAGTGCTGGGACACCAGAACACCCTTTTTACTAGGGTGTCCCACACGTGCTCCACACATGTGCTCCACTGGATACTATAGGGGTGTCTCCAGCTGACAAACTTGCACCAAACAGGTAATAAGTATTCCAGCTTTACAAAGTGTCAAAAATAATGATTTTTGGCTTTGAACTTGGCCAAAAAAACACAATTGTATGACACTTCCAAGCAATGTTTCAGATTCCTATTTCTGCCCTCAAAGATTGGTGTGCTAAGTATTCCTTTTGTACATTCTCATAGGGGAGAGAAGACTCGGGACGTCTGAGGACACCAGAGACCCCACACCTCCCAAAGAAGGGGAAATACCAACACCAGAAGCAGAGGAGGAGGAGGAGGAGGAAGGAGAGATTGTAGAAATTGTAGAAATTGTCACCGTTGTGAAAATATTCAACAAACTATGTTGTGTCTGTTTGCCCTGATGCCGACGTCCCCCAAAATGCCAACCTGACGGCCCTTGAAGCTGTACATCCTGGCTTGCCCCCCCCCCCCCCTAAACGCCCGCAAAGTCAGAGCCAGATATATGGAGTACTTTGTGGGTAGAGGGGCCATTGATATGCCAGACAATGTGTGAGAGGCATTTTTTAATAAATTTATTTTGGAAACTGAAATAAGCTTTGTTTTCGTTTACTGCTTGGGTTTGTTGTAGGTGTCTTCTTGCTTATTTTATGGTTTTTCTTATGGTTTATTTTTGGGCCTTTATCTTCAACAGTGTAAACCCACTTTCTGGGCGAGATGAGGTTACAGTCTCTTCTTCCTAAAAATAATCTTCTCATGTTGTGGGTCTGATACATACAGCTAGTTTTTCTACTTAAGGTATGTAGAGCATTTACTGACCCAAAAATACTCCTTTTCAGCACCATGACAGAAATGTGTGGATTCATGAAAATGGCGTGATAGGTGGTTTATTAAAAAGCACTGTGGGTGTTATTTTCAAAAGACAAATCCACTTTGCACTACAAGTGCACTGCAAAAGTGCACCCGAAACTGCACTTGGAGTGCAAAGTGGATTTGCCTTTAGTAAATAACACTCATTGTCACCATTTGTCACTGTTGTAGGCGAGTGTCGGAGGCCACAGCTTCAGGTAAGCTAATCAATGTATGCCTCCATATTTATAATACATTGTGTTTTTTTTTTTAGGTGACCCTCTCCACTTTATTGAGAGCTGAATGCCTAAATAATGTGTGCTAGTTTGGCCAGACCCTCCTTACTTTACACTATTGGCAGCCCACCGGACAGGTAAGAAGTGTCCTAATCCCAAATTTTAAAAAAACACAAAATGCATAAATGGAAGCACATTTTGACATTCTGCTCAAGTCAGCAGATAGAGGATTGGTATCAGCTGACCTAGCAGTTGGGGGAGGGGGGTTCCTAATGAGTTTGGGCCACCAAAAAAAAAAAAAAAAAAACAGGGACTCTGCATGAAGTTAAACACACAATTGTGGATATTTTAGGGGGTGTTTAGGGGAAACCAATACTATGGAGCAGACAAAATACATTGCTAAGTGACTAGGCCATAGGTGTATATGGGCCCAGAAGAGCATGCTGGGGAGGTAAGTGAAGGCAAAAATGCATGAAGGACAAAAAAAAAAAAAAAAACAACATTCCAAGGTTCCAGCATGCATGAGGACAAAGGGGCACAGCATATTACAGCATATTGCAATCCTGGTAATTAGGGGACAAGGAAAGAAATACAAGACATTAGCAAACAGTAACTACATAGAATGGAATAGTAAAGGAGAAATCTTACCTTAATATAGTCCTCCTGCAGGACCTGTATGATGGCAGAACAGGCCTCTGGAATAATGATACCCAGAGCCTGGGGGGAGATGCCTGTGGAGAACTTCAGGTCCTGAAGGCTTCTCCCTGTTGCCAAGTATCTCAACTAGTCTCTGCTCCGGAGTGATGGCTTGCCTCATGCTGATAAAAGGGGTCAGCGAAGCCAACAGACGGTGAAAAACAGGGTCCGTCATCCTGAGAAAGTTCCTGAAATCATCAGGATTATTCTCCCGGATCTCACGAAGCAAAGGCATGTGCAAGAATTGGTCACGCTGGAGCAACCAATTCTTGGTCCATGAACTCCTCCTCGCCCTGTTCATGGACTGGACTTGTGTCAAAACTAAAAGCCCAACACCAAGCCCCTGCACAGCACGAACTCTACGACGAGTACGTACACGAAACATGGCTTCCAAATTGTCGGCTGGTCAGAATGGACTAACAGAAATCACTGATAAACAGCAAGGCCTGAAAGAACGAAATGAATACCAGAAACGAGCAGACAATAAGCAGTGAAAATCAAAGTGTCCTATTTCAAGATATAGGCTGCAATGACCAACAAATGCAAACTGACTACACGCACTGATAAAACAGATACGCACCGACAAGCACAAACTGAAGAGCAGTAACAATCTGAAGCACAAGTCTGAAAAGCGTGAATCGTATGTAACCAAACTTCTACTAACACGCGATAAATACGAAATCAGCAGAAGGAGCCCAAAGGGTGCCCGACATGGTGCTGAACTTCCCTTTTCTAGTCCCGTCGTACGCGGCTTACGTCACGGCGTTCTTGAAGACCGGAAATTTGGACAACGTTGTCCGACCGTGTGTACGTAACACCAGCTTCGAACAAAATCCGACGGATATGGTCATCAGAATTTCTGACCGTGTGTACGGGGCAATAGAGTATTTGCGGTGCCCACACCATTTTGATGAGGTTTACCCTCCCTACTACTGATAGAGGTAGTTTACACCATGCCGTAAATTTTTCCCAGAATTTATTCAAAAGAGGGGCCAGATTTTGTGCAATATATTGAGATGGGTCTATCGTTACTTGGATGCCCAGGTAGCGGAATGAAGACACTATTTGAATCATTCCGCGCACGCTGGCAGCGGTGTTTCTAGTGGGTCTAGTAGAAGCAGCGCCGATTTACCACAGGTAATGGAGAAACCAGACAGCCTCCCGAATCCTTTGATAAGGGACATAACTGTTTGCAATGTGTTCTGGGTATCCCCTAAGTAAAGAAGGGTATCGTCAGTGTACATTGACACTTTGTCTGTTCCCGTCTTTCTCTGAAACCCTACAATGTTGGTGTCTCCACTTATTTTGGCTGCCAGGGGTTCCAGGGCTAGAGCAAATAGCAGGGGTGACAAAGGGCACCCCTGCCTATTGCCCCTGAATAGTAAGAAGGGCTCTGACAGCTCCTCGTTAATTCTAATTTTAGCCGTTGGTTCGGCGTATAGGAGCTTAACCCAGTTAATAAAGTTATCCCCTAGTCTCATGTTTTCCAGGACTGTCCACAGGTAAGGCCACTCAACACTGTCGAAGGCCTTAGCTGCGTCCAGTGAAAAAATTGCCCTATTGCCAGGGTTATCCACAGGGAGTTGGAGGTTTAAGAAGAGCCTTCTAATGTTTTGAGCTGTTGGCCTTGTAGGTATGAACCCTGATTGATCTCTATGTATTATTTTGTGGATCACTTTTACTAACTTGTTCGCTAGTACCCATGCTAGTAATTTGATATCAGCTGTAAGCAGTGATATGGGTCTGTATGAGTCTGGTAGGTTAGCATCTTTGCCCGGCTTCAGCAAGACAATGATAATTGCCTCGTTCATGGAGTCTGGCAGGGACCCTCCCTCGTATGCCTCATTGTAGACCTTTAATAACAATGGCAGTAGTGTGTCACCAATAGCGGTTTTGACAGGCCCCAAACTTTGGCATTGGCCCCCTTGCGTTGACAGACTGTGCAGGCGTGCACGTATTGTTTGCAGTCCAGTTTAAAAGTAGGCCACCAGGGGGCGTGGCCTAGCGCATGGAGCTGTAGGACGCACTTCGCGGCTGCTCCCGGTCCTCACGGCCTCCACAGGGATTTAACTGCAGATCTAGCACCCACAACTACCCTAAATCGTTCTGATGGGTAAGGGGAAGCCCAGAGACCAATCCAAGCCCGCTGGCGACTGGACCCAAGGAGACATCGGCCGTTTTGTGACCCGCTCGTCCGTGGCCTACATAAATCAACAGCCTTCCAAGATGGCGCCGGCGCCTCCATCCCCGGCCCGCTCAGAACCGGCAGACGCTGCACAGGTACACAGCAGGGGCCGCTCAGCCTCCCTGGCAGATTTAGATCCCCCCCTTTACAACCCACAAAGCCCGCACAGCCTCTCCCAAGCATCGCTGTGTTCTGGGGATGGATGGGACATGGAATCCCAGATGCGATCCATGCACACATACCTGCGCTCCCTGCCAACCAAACATGATTTTGAACACTGTCTCTCGCATGGAGAAAAGTTACAAGAGGGAGATTGCAGACCTCAAAAGGGACTTGGGGACACGCATGGAAGACATAGAAAGCACAACTGATGGCATTTGCAATACTTTGCAGTCACATGAGGAGACCCTTAACTCCCACACAGTCATGCTGCAGCAACTCATGTATCACCAGGACGACAATGAGAACCGTAACAGACAGAACAATGTTAGGATACGTGGCATTGCCGAATCGGTGGAACTCAAGGACTTAGCAGGGGCTATAACCGCCATCTTTAATCAGCTCCTACAGAAGCCCAAAGATGCCCACATAGAGCTGGACAGAGTTCACAGGACCTCAGGTCCCAGAAACACTGACTCCTCCGCTCTGCAGAGTTCACTTCTACAAGGTCAAAGAGGAAATTATGAGGGCTGCCAGTACGCAGGACTCCATCCGCCTGAATGATGTCCCGGTTATGCTTCTGCCTGACCTCTCACGCCAGACCCTGGCCATGCGCCGGGCACTTAAATCCATCACCTCAGTCCTCCAGGAGAAACAAATAAAATACCAATGGAGATTTCCCTTTCAACTCCGGGTTCATCATGAAGGAAAGACTGCACTGTTCCGAACACTGGGTGACCTCCCCAGATTTCTAAGCACACTAGAACTGCCGCAGATAGCACTACCTGACTGGCCACTCCAACCCACTACCCCAGGACTCCCTTTCCAGTCACAATGGCAGAAGTTCGGCAAGAACAAGCGCCAAAGAGGTACCCCACAAAGACCTCCAGATGATTGACACTCACGCGGCGGACGCCATCGTGGATTGTTAATTCAGTTGCCAGGGCTGTTTCCTACGTCCCCGTGCCTGCTGCACACCGACCAACCGTTAACTGTTGGGAGGGACGATCAGAAAAGCCTGAACGCCCTAAGTTCCTTAACTAGTAGCCGACCGCCCACTGTCAATTGACGGCGGAGCGGTGCGGCTCTTGTGGCAGGACGCCGTCATATGACGGCGTCTACATTTTGGCCACTAGGGGTCGCTGGGGACCCAATGCGCGTGTCCGGCGGCCGCGATGTCCGCTGGGCACCCGCGATTGCCAGTAACTGAGCAGGACGTGGATCTGTGTATGTAAACACACAGATCCACGTCCTGTAACTGGAGAGGAGACCGATGGTGTGTCCCTTGTACATAGGGACACCGATCGGTCCCCTCCCCCAGTCAGTCCCCTCCCCCCACAGTTAGAATCACTAACAAAGGGAACATATTAACCCCTGCAGCGCCCCCTAGTGTTAACCCCTTCCCTGCCAGTCACATTTATACAGTAATCAATGCATTTTTTATAGCACGGATCACTGTGTAAATGTGAATGGTCCCAAAAATGTGTCAAAAGTGTCCAATATGTCCACCGCAATGTCGCAGTCATGATAAAAAAAATTACTAGTAAAAAAAAAATAATAATAAAAATGCTATACAGTGGTGTGAAAAAGTGTTTGCCTTCCTCATTTCCTGTTCCTTTGCATGTCACACTTAAGTGTTTCGGAACCAATTTAAACAATAGTCAAGGACAACACAAGTAAACACAAAAAATAAATAATGTTTATTATTAAATGAAAAAAAATCAAAACCATCATGGCCCTGTGTGACATTCTCCTTCAGGATCTCTTGGTAGACAGCAGAATTCATAGTTCCTTTTATCACGGCAAGTCTTCCAGGTCCTGAAGCAGCAAAACAGCCCCAGACCATCACACTACCACCACCATATTTTACTGTTGGTATAATGTTCTTTTTCTGAAATGCAGTGTTCCTTCTACGTCAGATATACTTGGACACACACCTTCCAAAGAGTTCCACTTTTGTCTCATCGGTCCACAGAATGTTGTCCCAAAAGTCTTGGGGATCATCAAGATGTGTTGTGGAGAAATTGAGACAAGCTTTGATGTTCTTTTTGCTCAGCAGTGGTTTTCTCCTTGGAACTCTGCCATGCAGGCCATTTTTGCCCAGTCTTTTCCTGATGGTGGAGGCATGAACGCTGACCTTAACTGAGGCAAGTGAGGCCTGCAGTTCCTTGGACGTTGTTGTGGGGTCTTTTGTGACCTCTTGGATGAGTCGTCGCTGCGCTCTTGGGGTAATTTTGGGCGGCCGGCCACTCCTGGGAAGGTACCACTGTTCCATGTCTTCGCCATTTGTGGATAATGTCTCACTGTGGTTCGCTGGATTCCCAAAGCTTTGGAAATTTTATAACCCTTTCCAGACTGATAGATCTAATGAGGAAGGGGGCAAACACTTTTTCACACCACTGTAAATCTATCCCCTATTTTGACGCTATAACTTTTGCGCAAACCAATCAATATACGCTTAATGCGATTTTTTTTTACCAAAAATATGTAGAAGAATACGTATCGGCCTAAACTGAGGAAAAAATTTGTTAAAAAGGAAAAAATAAAAAATAATAATTGGATATTATAATAAAAAGTAAAAAATATTATGTTTTTTCAAACTTGTCCCTTTTCTTTTGTTTATAGCGCAAGAAATAAAAACCACAGAGGTGATCAAATACCACCAAAATAAAGTTCTATCTGTGGGGAAAAAATTATAAAAATGTTATTTTGGGTACAGCGTTGCATGACCGCGCAATTGCCATTCAAAATGCGACAGCGCTGAAAGCTGAAAAATGGCTTGGTCAGGAAGGAGGTGTTCGTGCCTGGTAGGCAAGTGGTTAAACACTTGAATATAAAAAGAAGGACTGGACTCCCGCATTTTTATTTTTTATTCATATTTTTATTTTTCACTTCTGTTTGGGGGTCCCTTTCGCCTTCTTTTATTTTGGTTTTGAGGTTGCTCTACATTCCAACCTATTCTCCCCTGGGAGACCTCACTGTGGGCTCTGGGTCTGCACCCATCCAGGGTCCCCAACCCATATTGCCCCACTGCCTTGATAATATGTCGCAACTACTGCTGCTGTTATATGCCTTTTTGTATTATCCCCACACTGGCTATGTTAGCTAACCTATATGGGCAGCCAAGGACTTCACAAGCTGACACTGTCTTAAACTGAGGTGGCCAGGCCTTTTGAAAGAGATGATTTTTGCCCTCTGTTTTTGTTTATATATTTTTTTCTCTAGCTCATGACTCATGGCTCGCTCTTACCCATATTCAGTTGTTTGTGTTATTTGATGCTGGTTACCTATTGTTTAACCTTAGTTGCCACACCCCCGTGGACCCCGGGACCGGGAGGCACTCTATGTGCTTGCCACAGTTACCCCCACTAGGACCACTAGTGCCGATTGGTGCACTGTGTTTTTTTTTTCCTATTAGTCTGATACAGTTTTTCTTGACGTCTTACCATATTTCTTGCTTGCTTATTACTGCCACACAGTGGCCTGATGTCTCCTTACCTTTCTAGCTTGACCCCTACTCCCCACTCTCCTCTCCTCCTCCAGCCTGTCCCCTTCCCTCTCCCCCTTGTCTGGTCCGGGCAGACCCCCGTGCTGATACAGGTAAAGATCTTTGTTCCCCCCACCTGCCCCTATTATGATGTCACTTGATAATGTAACTCTGGCCTCCTTTAGCTGCAGAGGCCTTAATACGCCAGAGAAAAGGAGCCAGGTGTTATACCACTTCCATAAGGCCAGGACTAAAAATTTACTATTGCAGGAAACGCACTTTCGGAGCTCGGCGATCCCGACTCTTAAAAATCTCATTATTGCCAATGGTTTCATAGCACTAACCCAGTGTCGAAGTCCAAAGGTGTATCCATAGTCTTCCACAAATCATTTCACCCTGAAGTTCTAGACACCCTCATTGACCCGCTAGGGCGGTACCTGTTTCTTAAACTAAAATGCTATTCTTCTATTTTTACAGTGGCCAACGTACATGGACCAAACCAGGACCAGGCGTCCTTCCTCTTCAAGGTGGTAGGCAAATTGCTCTCATTTGGAGGTCCCTGCTTCATCTTAGGTGGCGACCTCAACGTGACCCTTTCTCCAGTCCTGGACTCTTCCTCGGGTATGTCAACTATATCCCACACAGCACTCGCACAGATAAAGACGACACTCCTGCACTCTGCACAATTGGTAGATGTGTGGCGGGTGTAACACCCGTTCGAAAGAGATTACAGCTGTTTCTCCGTAGCACATAACTCATACAGTCGCATTGATTACTTTTTAATTTCCCAATCCCTACTCGATACACCACTAAAGGCTTCCCTAGGTAACATATTGTGGTCTGATCACGCCCCAGTGCACCTCAGCTTAGCCCTTCTCCAGGTGTCCCGTAGAAGGTCGTCATGGAGACTGAATGACAATTTACTGAAAGACACTCCATGTGTTGCAGCAATAGAACAAGCGATCCAGGACTTCATTGAGGTCCATCGCTCTGATGACACTAATCCACTAACCAAGTGGGAAGCCCCGAGGTGTGTACTGAGAGGTGTTTTCACTCAACACTTTTCTCGCCCTAAAAAAGCCAGAACAGCAGACATTTCTCGCCTGCTGGCGACGATAAAATCGCTCGAAATACTGCATAAAAGAGACACCAACCCGGTAACATATGTAGATCTTTCCAATGCCCGCAGGGAACTACTTAGCCTTTTGGACGCACATTCCCTCATAGCCAGGGATAGAGGTCGTAACCACCACTACGCTTTCGCAAACAAATGTGGACAGCACCTTGCCAGGGTTCTGCACCCCCGCCCCCCTCGCAAACCGATCCCACACATATGCACATCGGAACAGCAGAAAATAAGCAACCCCCGAGGTATATCCGAGGCCTTTAAATCTTATTATTCCGACCTCTATAATCTTCACCCACCAATGGTAGCACACAACAGGAATAACACACATCTTGCTGACATGAGGAACTATATAACAGAGACTGCCCTGCCACAAATTGACCCCGAACAGGCATCCAGTTTAGATGAACCCCTGACGATAGCGGAATTTCTCGTTGCTATCAAAAGGTCTAAAATCAGGTAAATGTCCAGGTCCTGATGGCTTCTCCCCTAGGTTTCATAAATCGCTTGCCCAACCGCTTGCCCCGTTACTAGCCTCAGCATTTAATTCAATCGACGACACCCATTTACCCTCCCAAAGCCTCCTATCTGCTAATATATCAGTTATCCCGAAGCCTGGTAAGGATCCCTCACAATGTGGTAGCTATAGGCCGATATCGCTCCTCCTCCTCCAAATCAAGCTTTACGCAAAAGTTCTAGCGACTCGCCTTTCCCCCCTATTGCCTCCCATTACACATAGGGACCAGGCAGGTTTTGTCCCTGGCCAAGAGGCCAGGGACAACACCACGAAAACCATCCATCTTATCTCTTACATACAGAAACACAACCTGAAGGCCTGCATGCTATCGTTCGATGCGGAGAAGGCCTTTGATCAAGTTAACTGGGATTTCTTATGCCTCTCTCTTGAACAGATAGGTCTTAGACCTGCGTTCATGTCCAAAATAATGGCACTGTACTCCAATCCCTCCGCCTCAGACTTGGTCAGTGGCTCTCCCTCCGCACCGTTCCGAATATCGAATGGCACTCGACAAGGGTGCCCCTTATCCCCGTTGCTCTTCGTTATAGTGGTAGAACACCTAGCCCAGGCAATAAGACGCAATACCTCCATCGTAGGAATACAGACACCCTCCTCAGAGCACAAGCTATCTCTATACGCTGACGACCTTCTGGTCTATGTACAACAACCACACACATCCTTGTCCTTGTTGATGCTAGAATTTAGTAGGTTTGGGAAATTCAGTGACTTTAAACTTAATATATCCAAAACAGAAGCGCTTAACGTTTCCCTTCCCGCAAATACTCTAGCCCGGGTGCAAGCCAACTTCCCCTTCCAATGGAGTACTAGAAGCATATCTTACTTAGGGATAAAGGTCCCATCTGACTTGTCAGAGCTGTATGCCCTAAATTACCTACCCCTATTGACCCGGTTACGTAAAGATTTAGACAACTGGAACACTTCCCCCTTACCATGGTTTGGACGCATAAATACCTTGAAAATTGACACCTTACCCAAACTACTTTATGTATTCCAAACGGTGCCCATTGCAGTCCCCAAACGCTTCTTCACCTCACTGCGCTCTATGTCCATACGATTCGTATGGCACCGAGGCATGTCCAGACACACCCTACTCACGTACCCCAAAACCCAAGGTGGCGCGGGCCTCCCCGACTTTGAGCTGTACTACAGAGCGGCACTTCTGGCCAGGGTTACTGAATGGTTCCCCCGTCCCTTCACTAAAGCATCCACCATGGTAGAACAGGATCTATCCCCGCATGACCTCCGAGCTCTACTCTGGGGACACGGACAGTACATACATATGGTCTCAACTTCTCCGTTAACGTCTGCTGCCCTGCATTTATGGTACAGAAAAGGTATGCAGTCACTCCTGTCCTCTGAACCGTCACCTCTCACACCTTTATTCGACCACCCAGCCTTGCCCCAAGGCGAAGGTTCAGATACTATAAATACAAAACCTTCTAAGAAGGAGAGGGGGGAACATGAGGCCACATACCTCAGGGATTTTTTGTAAATGGTATCTAGTAGTTTAATGTATAAGGACAAATAGAAATGTATAAAAATAGAGTTTTATTTTTCCATAAAGGTAGAAAACAACAAGGACACAAATAATACATCCATACTTTACAGACATATGAGTTAAATCAGATAAAGATGTGGAGCTTCGCCATACTCGACATGTTTCACTCTATGGAGTTTCTTCAGGAGTTTGATAGGTTAAGCTCAAAAAGTATACTGAAATAACAAAGTCGCATGAAAATCGCATCCTTTTTCAAAAATGTACAGATCAAATGTACATGATCATGCAATAATATAAAACAGTTGGCTCAAAATAGAATATACATCTACAGGGATGAGCAATTAGTACATAAATTTTGTTGTAAATGTTAACAGGGGGGGGGGGGGCCCATGAAAAACAGAGGGAGGGCATTAAGAGGTGAAACCAGGCAGAACTTACCATAGAGACTTGGATGGATCTAGAATAGATCTATATGCATACAATATAAATTTGTTTATTGGGTATAAAAACAAATAAATTGTAAAGAGAGAGATGAAGTCGCTTCCAAAATGCCACAGATCAGCACTGTGTCGCTTGCAGAGAGTCACGCTATAGTGTTGAAGAAATAAATGAAACTGAATTAAATGGGATAGTGTGTACGGTGGGGTTCATGATAATATAATGGTATCAGATTGGTGAATGATGATTGAATGAATAGAAAAATAAATAATACCTGTAGCAAAGTACGCTGAGAGTAACCGAGCTCATAAAAGTTCAGTATACTGTGCAAGTGATTGCCATCAATCCAAAATTTATTTGAAAAGTCATTCTCAGGTTTGTCTGCAATGCAGCAGAGTGAAAAACACTCCGTTAATTGCTGTCTATAAATGAAAAAAGTAAATTAATGAGTTGAGGAAAATAAGGAATGAAGTCAGTGGTCTGAGAAGTAAAGTTGAAAAATTTGTCTTACCCTATGCTGAGTGGAGTGTCAGTAGCGGAATTGCCATTGAGTGGGGGTGGATAAAACCACCTCAACCTCTCATGTGCTGAAGCTTCCAGGCAGATATGAAGAATGGCAGAGGGAACTGCCATAAGTAGCGGCTCTCCGATCCGGCGGCGTCTGACGTCACCGCCAGATCGTGGGCGCCAAAAACAGCCGCATCCAGCCCTGGACGTAAAAGGGGTGAGTGGTGCGCATGCGTCAGCGGCGAACCTTGTCGCCGATGCATGACGTCAGTTGGTGCGTCGCTTTGAAGCGGCGCACCGGCGGCCATCTTGGATTGTCCAAAATTTGCCCACATCTCAGTGAAGAAGAGAGTGGGCTGAGCCCTCCATACCGGAAAGAAACACCTGGATGGCGAGCGTAAATCGCCACCAGGGGACAACCTTCAGGATGCAGGGAGACAGATACAGGAAGGCTAAACGGCAAAACAGGATGGAATAGGCCAGGGGGTGGGGGGAGACCCAGATACATGCGAGGCTGCAGAACTAATGAAGCTTGCTATATCTCAAAAAAGGGAACATCCCCCGGGGCGCCCATACAAGCGACTGTGAGGTGTGCGACTGTGGACATTAATATGGGAAGCATCTCTCTATAAATATAATGCTAATCAAATAGGGCAAAGCCCATAGAGTGAATACCAAGTTCAGATATGTGATAAGTCTGCCCGGCCACGTCTGTCCTCCGTCTGTTTTAAAACAAACATAGAATAAGGAATATTAGGTGTTGTCTAAGTCAGGTTATCAATTGCATATTCACATTAAATGACATGCTACATTAGTCTATTGCAGACAGTGTAGGCAAGGAAATTTAAGTTAAAGATAAGAAAAGAAAAAGAAAAAGGAAAAGAAAAAAGAAAGGAAATAATAATTAAAAATAAATGAATATTCCCCATAAAAATATCTAGCTTATAGAAAGGATTTATAACTAAGGGCGTCATTTAACCCTGGATAGCTAGTTGCCTTGAGATCAAAGATCCAACGAGCCTCACGTTGGAGTAAAGTGCGATCATAGTTGCCACCTCTTTCACCTGGGGGCACTTGCTCTAGTGCGAAAAAATGCATTTTTTGATCATCATGGGCATGAAATAGTCCCATGTGACGGCTGATTGGGGTTTCCATCTTCTTTCCACGGACAAGATTTACATGATCTCTTATACGGTGGAAGAATGGACGTTTTGTTTTTCCGATATAGAAGGCTGCAATCTGATACCATTATATTATCATGAACCCCACCGTACACACTATCCCATTTAATTCAGTTTCATTTATTTCTTCAACACTATAGCGTGACTCTCTGCAAGCGACACAGTGCTGATCTGTGGCATTTTGGAAGCGACTTCATCTCTCTCTTTACAATTTATTTGTTTTTATACCCAATAAACAAATTTATATTGTATGCATATAGATCTATTCTAGATCCATCCAAGTCTCTATGGTAAGTTCTGCCTGGTTTCACCTCTTAATGCCCTCCCTCTGTTTTCCATGGGCCCCCCCCCCCTGTTAACATTTACAACAAAATTTATGTACTAATTGCTCATCCCTGTAGATGTATATTCTATTTTGAGCCAACTGTTTTATATTATTGCATGATCATGTACATTTGATCTGTACATTTTTGAAAAAGGATGCGATTTTCATGCGACTTTGTTATTTCAGTATACTTTTTGAGCTTAACCTATCAAACTCCTGAAGAAACTCCATAGAGTGAAACATGTCGAGTATGGCGAAGCTCCACATCTTTATCTGATTTAACTCATATGTCTGTAAAGTATGGATGTATTATTTGTGTCCTTGTTGTTTTCTACCTTTATGGAAAAATAAAACTCTATTTTTATACATTTCTATTTGTCCTTATACATTAAACTACTAGATACCATTTACAAAAAATCCCTGAGGTATGTGGCCTCATGTTCCCCCCTCTCCTTCTTAGAAGGTTTTGTATTCATTTAAATTGGGATTTTGGTATCGCCACATGTTCAAGCTTCTTCATCTAACACATTAAAATTTTGTACTTCTCGGGCGTTATCCGCCCATCACCCCAGTAGATGAAGTTAGATTATTGAACCTATAGCTTACAGCTCTATAGTTTCTCTCAAAAAAAATAGAGTCTGTAAATATAACCCCCCTCTCTTTACCTCTTTGTACCTCTGTGTCATTTCAGATGTGTTTGGCAAGTGATGTCTATTTAACTTTTTGTTTTTTGTTTTTTCTCTGTTGAAATTCCTCATATTTTATCTGTCTTTCACTGTCCTCTGCTCTCAGAGACGAATGGCTAATTACTGTGGCCAGGCCTTTGAAGGCCTTATGGATACTATTCACAGATCCCAAAACTCAATAGGAGGCGGCCTAACTATGGATCGCTTCTTTATAAGACTCCAACGCATGCTGGAAAGAAAGTCTAGGATATACTGGAATAAATGGTATTTTTCCAAATATATAGATGATCAAATGTCTCCATGGGGTTTGAGAATTCAGATTTTTCCTACTATACAAAAATTGGAGTCTGATTTCAAAACCCAATGGGAAGCCAATTTACAACAGTGTTCGGTTCAAATGATGAAACTGTTATGTTTACACTACACCACTGAACTGACCAATGTTGACAAGGAAATTGAAAAACTTTATGAAGAAAATCAGGCAATCTCCCTGGATGCTCTCTTTGCTGAACGCGAGACAGCACTCAAGGAAGGACTTGAAAAATATGTGTCTGATCTCCTTAAAACTAAGGAGAAAAAATTCCTGCGAGACAAACTATCCTATGACAATAACCAGGCTTACAATTGGGGTTCTTTACAAAACAGGAGACGTGTTATTAAACCTTACAAAAAATCTGAGAAAACCCCTGAACTAACTGATTCAGACACTTCTTCCTTCTCATCTATCTCTTCTTCACAGGCACCTGATCGTCTCACGTCCACAAAGAAATCACAATCACAACATCCCCGTAAGGAGGGTAATGTAAATGCTCAATCTGGGAAACCTAAAAGTTCCCCTACACGAAATCGCACACCAATTAGCACCAGAGCCTCAGCAGCCAAAGCTGCAGGTGGCTCCAAAACTCTCACATCTTTTGACACTCTCACTTTTACCTCGGCTCAGTCTCTGCCTTCGGCCCCTCCCCCCCAGGGGGGACAGGCCGAAGCCACCACTGAGTCAAGTTTTCGGACAGCACCGATTTTCACTCAGCCAGTGTTAGACCCAAGGAAAAACTTGGAACCCACCACTACACAGATCAAACAGACGAAAATCATTTTGAAATAATTAATCTCTCCACTTATAAACTCACTGACACACAAATTTCACTTCTGAAATTGGGGCTAACTTTTTGCCCCACTAAATCCACAGATGCTTTTGAATTAGTGAAAGATCTACATTTATTTTCACGGAAACTCATGTTTCGGATTATGTTTGATAAATCCAATCCATCAACTCGTGCTGGCACTTCCATGGCACTGCCGGCTTCGTCAGCTTCACACCAATTATCTTTAAAAGATATCAAAGCTATGGAGGAACTAATGGAGCTGTGGGACGAGGGACATATCGACGAGGTGGACCTAGCTGAGGCTGATGCCCTGCTTCCCGGTGCCCCTCGTCTGCATGCCCCTCCTCCTGCAGCTCCTATACCTCCCTCCCGTGAATATAAATCAAAATCAACCACTTTTCCATCACTACAAGGCAATCCTAATGTTTGGGCATTCACCCAACAGGTAACCAACGAAATTCGAAAAACTAAATGGGTTGATCCACCGCAATCCAATCTTACGGTTCAACAAAGACAAGCATTACGCTCTTTACAACAAGAAAGCAATATAATAATCAAACCAGCTGACAAGGGGGGAAACCTTGTAATTATGGACAGGTGTCAATACGAGTTGATGGTACATAATCTCCTTCAAAATCGCGAATGGTATCGCAAAATACCAGAAAGCCATGTAAACTACACTATTGGGAAATTTCGACAATTATTGGGTTCTGCCTATTTTCAGGACTTAATTACTAAAAAAACATATGACTTTCTCAATACTCCCTTTCCTAAAACCCCCACCCTATATGCCTTACCCAAAATCCATAAGAATGCCACTAATCCACCAGGCCGCCCGATTGTCTCTGGCAATGGATGCCTTACCGAAAATGCCAGTGCATTGGTGGATGATTTCCTTCGCCCCCATGTAGAGGGCTTAGTCTCGTATTTACAAGACACCAGGGACCTATTAAGGGTTCTCGATGGTGTCTCGATACCCCCTGGGTCCTGGCTCGTTGCTCTCGATGTTGAGGCCCTCTACAACTCCATACCCCATAATTTGGGGGTCGGAGTTGTGGAGGGCTTCATTTCCGAGGGCACCGAGTCATCACCCAAATATAATGGATTCATTTTGAAGTTGCTTGAATTCATTTTAACCAACAATATTTTTCTATTCGGGCGCTCCCACTACCTCCAGGTGCAGGGCGTAGCTATGGGGACCAAATGTGCCCCATCCTACGCCAATCTGTACCTGGGGGGGTGGGAGCGTCATCTGTTTCAAAGAGAGGACATACAAATGTTCCTAGACCAAATTCCAGTCTGGAGAAGATACATCGATGATGTGTTCTTCATCTGGACAGGGACCAAATCAGATTTGTCAACTTTCTATGAGAAACTAAAGATTAATACATATAATCTTGGTTTTACAATGGAGAGCAGTCAGTCACAACTAACCTTTCTTGACATTACAATCTATGTGGATGAAGAGGGTAATGTTGGAACTACTCTTTACCGCAAGCCATCAGCAGCCAACACACTTCTACATGCGACCAGCTCTCACCCCGGTCCTCTGGTATCTAGTATACCTTATGGACAATATCTTAGGGTTAAACGGAACTGCAGCCAAGACTCCGACTTTAAAGTGGAGGCTAAAAAACTGCAGCAGCGTTTGCGACATCGTGGCTACTCCCAGTCTTGTCTGAGGAAGTCATACATGAAAGCAAAGCAACAAAATCGTTCCAAACTCATTCATACAAACAAAATTTCCACCAATGACTCAGGCATCAGAATCATTACCCGCTTCTCTGGACATCATGCTCGTGTGCGAAAGATCTTTGACAAATATTGGTATCTATTGAAGGCGGATCCCTTGATTTCTAAACATATAGAGGATCACCCAGTCATAACTTTCAAGAGATCTCAATCCCTACGAGACACTCTTGTACGTAGCCATTATGTTTCAATTCAAGATAATGGTTCCAGCTCTTCTGCTACCCCCAAAAAAAATGTTGGAACCAAACCTTGTCATAAATGCAATTTTTGTCGTTATATATATGCATCTAAACAAATTACTTTACCAAA
Source organism: Lithobates sylvaticus (assembly GCA_028564925.1). Lineage (NCBI taxonomy): Eukaryota > Metazoa > Chordata > Amphibia > Anura > Ranidae > Lithobates > Lithobates sylvaticus. The sequence continues at coordinate 268,563,283 of CM053029.1, forward strand.
CAAACATATATATAAACCAAAGTTTTTAGTGAACTGCCAATCTATTGGCATAGTATATATTATGCTGTGCGAATGCACAGCCTTCTATATCGGAAAAACAAAACGTCCATTCTTCCACCGTATAAGAGATCATGTAAATCTTGTCCGTGGAAAGAAGATGGAAACCCCAATCAGCCGTCACATGGGACTATTTCATGCCCATGATGATCAAAAAATGCATTTTTTCGCACTAGAGCAAGTGCCCCCAGGTGAAAGAGGTGGCAACTATGATCGCACTTTACTCCAACGTGAGGCTCGTTGGATCTTTGATCTCAAGGCAACTAGCTATCCAGGGTTAAATGACGCCCTTAGTTATAAATCCTTTCTATAAGCTAGATATTTTTATGGGGAATATTCATTTATTTTTAATTATTATTTCCTTTCTTTTTTCTTTTTCCTTTTTCTTTTTCTTTTCTTATCTTTAACTTAAATTTCCTTGCCTACACTGTCTGCAATAGACTAATGTAGCATGTCATTTAATGTGAATATGCAATTGATAACCTGACTTAGACAACACCTAATATTCCTTATTCTATGTTTGTTTTAAAACAGACGGAGGACAGACGTGGCCGGGCAGACTTATCACATATCTGAACTTGGTATTCACTCTATGGGCTTTGCCCTATTTGATTAGCATTATATTTATAGAGAGATGCTTCCCATATTAATGTCCACAGTCGCACACCTCACAGTCGCTTGTATGGGCGCCCCGGGGGATGTTCCCTTTTTTGAGATATAGCAAGCTTCATTAGTTCTGCAGCCTCGCATGTATCTGGGTCTCCCCCCACCCCCTGGCCTATTCCATCCTGTTTTGCCGTTTAGCCTTCCTGTATCTGTCCCCCTGCATCCTGAAGGTTGTCCCCTGGTGGCGATTTACGCTCGCCATCCAGGTGTTTCTTTCCGGTATGGAGGGCTCAGCCCACTCTCTTCTTCACTGAGATGTGGGCAAATTTTGGACAATCCAAGATGGCCGCCGGTGCGCCGCTTCAAAGCGACGCACCAACTGACGTCATGCATCGGCGACAAGGTTCGCCGCTGACGCATGCGCACCACTCACCCCTTTTACGTCCAGGGCTGGATGCGGCTGTTTTTGGCGCCCACGATCTGGCGGTGACGTCAGACGCCGCCGGATCGGAGAGACGCTACTTATGGCAGTTCCCTCTGCCATTCTTCATATCTGCCTGGAAGCTTCAGCACATGAGAGGTTGAGGTGGTTTTATCCACCCCCACTCAATGGCAATTCCGCTACTGACACTCCACTCAGCATAGGGTAAGACAAATTTTTCAACTTTACTTCTCAGACCACTGACTTCATTCCTTATTTTCCTCAACTCATTAATTTACTTTTTTCATTTATAGACAGCAATTAACGGAGTGTTTTTCACTCTGCTGCATTGCAGACAAACCTGAGAATGACTTTTCAAATAAATTTTGGATTGATGGCAATCACTTGCACAGTATACTGAACTTTTATGAGCTTGGTTACTCTCAGCGTACTTTGCTACAGGTATTATTTATTTTTCTTATGCATATAGATCTATTCTAGATCCATCCAAGTCTCTATGGTAAGTTCTGCCTGGTTTCACCTCTTAATGCCCTCCCTCTGTTTTCCATGGGCCCCCCCCCCCCCTGTTAACATTTACAACAAAATTTATGTACTAATTGCTCATCCCTGTAGATGTATATTCTATTTTGAGCCAACTGTTTTATATTATTGCATGATCATGTACATTTGATCTGTACATTTTTGAAAAAGGATGCGATTTCCATGCGACTTTGTTATTTCAGTATACTTTTTGAGCTTAACCTATCAAACTCCTGAAGAAACTCCATAGAGTGAAACATGTCGAGTATGGCGAAGCTCCACATCTTTATCTGATTTAACTCATATGTCTGTAAAGTATGGATGTATTATTTGTGTCCTTGTTGTTTTCTACCTTTATGGAAAAATAAAACTCTATTTTTATACATTTCTATTTGTCCTTATACATTAAACTACTAGATACCATTTACAAAAAATCCCTGAGGTATGTGGCCTCATGTTCCCCCCTCTCCTTCTTAGAAGGTTTTGTATTCATTTAAATTGGGATTTTGGTATCGCCACATGTTCAAGCTTCTTCATCTAACACATTAAAGTTCAGATACTATAGGCCCTTACTCCCGTGCGGAGTGGCCTGTAGCGTGCTCGTTTGTAGATTCCACCTCCGGCAGGCCGGTACTTCCAGAGGATCGTGGCAATTAGCTCACGGCTCTTTGGATCGCCTCTTTCTGTTCTGCCCTTCTTTTCCGCTGCCCAAATACATAGACCCCTCACGGAATTTGAACAGCTGTGCTCTCTTTCTGAACTTCCACAACATGGGCTCTCCACCATGTACACCATGCAACATACGTTGATACATAAACAACCTCCTTATTACACCAGGAAGTGGTCCATGGATCTGGGAAAGGAACTCACCGAATCTGATTGGCAGAAATCGTATTATTTTACGCATAAGACTTCAACGTCCTGTTATACACAGGAGAAAAACTTCAAGCTCCTTGCGAGATGGTACAGGGATCCTCAATCTCTGCACAAAATCTTCCCATCCGTGCCCCCCACTTGCTGGAGGTGTGGATCGGCGGATGGCAGTTACTTACATATATGGTGGGAATGTCCATTTGTCCAACCACTTTGGACACAGGTCTTCTCAATTTACAGCAGCCTCTATGATAAACCTCAACAGCCGTCCCCTGAAATTGCTCTATTGTCCATGCTCCCAGGCTCTATACCCTCACAGAAACGCTCTTTACTACGTTTTTTCTTGTCAGTCGCAAGACAAATTATTCCCATTTTTTGGAAAACCACTACTAGCCCCCCCTTAACTTTATGGGTCTCCACAGTTAACGACATAATGTGGATGGAGGAGGAGATGTTGGCCCTGGAGAATGACACTTTTGGGAAATATAAGCTCCAATGGCTCATATGGATAGAATACTCCTCCTCGGACTCCTTAAAAAAAATTACTGTCACCCTAGGGAACAGGTTAAGTCAAGATGTACAACTATTGATCAGAGGTGTTGCGCTGGAGATTAACACCCTTTTATACAGATGATAATTTTACATTGTGGGATTATACCTTATACTCGCTTACATCCCTTGTTGACATCTGAATGTTGTTTGTACAATTTATATTGTTGAAATTTTAATAAACATATATTAATAAACATATATTTGACTCCACCAGAAGGACAGTGAAATGAGCTCAGTGGTTTTTGTAACTCCGAAGTGACCGGCTAGTTGGTGATAATCAAAAGTCTTCATGATCCGCAGTCTTGCTTGTGGTGGACCTTGTTTTGATGCCATACGAAACCCCTCCTGGCCCCTGAGTAGGGAAGTCTCTGCCTCCATGCATTGGGCTGAGGCTTGCTCAACTGTAGACTGGAGATCATGCTGAAGCAATAGGAAATTCTGCTCTGACAGAATAGTGTCGGGTGTTGCTTCCTCTGGGGTATCAGGGAACATACGGGATAGGGAATCAGCTTTACCATTTTTAGATCCTGTCCGGTAGGAGATGTGAAACTGGAAGCGAGAAAAGAACAGGACCCAGGGAGCCTGGCAGGGTCTCAACCGTTTGGCAAACCGGAGGTACTCCAGATTCTTGTGATTCGCAATAGATCATAATGGGATGACTGGCTCCCTCTAGAAGGTACCTCCATTCTTCCAGAGCTGTCTTTATGGCAAGAAGCTCTTGATCCCATACGTCGTAATTCCTTTCCAGAAGGCTCATCTTACGTGAAGAGAAGGCAATGAAGTGAAGTAGTGCCTTTGGCCCCGGCATTGTGACAAAATGGCTCCTGTGGCTATTTATGAGGCATCAACCTCTAAGACATAGGGTACTGCAGAATCAGGGCGTTAAAGAGTACCATTGGACGCGGGTATGCAAGCGGGTAGTTTTAGTGATGGGTGTGATGGTGGTGGAGAGGCCCTTAATAAATTTCCTATAGAATTTGCAGAACCTCTGCACAGCCCTCTTATCCACTGGTGCCGGCCAGTCCACAATAGCTTTGACCTTTTAGGGGTCCATAGCGATCCCCTTTGTAGAGATAATGCGGCCTAAAAACTGGATTAATTCCTTCTCGAACTCGCGGGTAGCGGTTTTTAATTGTAATCTTATTAAGCTCCCTGTAGTCTGGGGAGGTGGCTACTCCCGTGCTCCTCAAATGCTTTTACCTCTGGTATTGGGGTGGAGCCATGACGTAGGAGCGTGGAGGATGCTCTCCAGGTGATCCGGCTCCCAGGCTCGTCATCTCCCATCACCGTCCATCATGCCGCAACCCGGGGGACGCGCTGTGAGTAAAGCCGCCCGGAGCATGGGGTAAGCTAGCTGCTACCCCCACGCCGTCACTGCATTGTTCGCTCTTCCGCCCCTCCCCCTGCTGTTCGTCGGAGCGTGATATTCGAACAAGCCACCGCAAGCTAGGAGACCATACAGAGACCTCAGCTGCAGGCATAGTAAACCCCCCCATGCGTGTCTGAACTGTAGTATAGGAGCACAGCACAGCTCTTGGAAGGACATTGGAAGCACAAGGGTCGGTGTTAGCAATAAAGGTACTTTATTTTTTTTTGGTTATCACAGCTAATACAGTTGGGACTTTTTTTTTGGCTCATGCTGTGCCCGCAAATGCTTCATTGTGCTCTGCTTATGCTGTGCTCCACTCTGTTTATGTTGCTAATGCATTGCTGTGTCCTGCTGTTGCCATGCTGATCTCTACCTATGCCATGCCATGCCATGCTTGTACTGCTACCCTGCGAGCTCTGGCATCCTGTTGGTGAATTTAAAGCAGTCATATATAGCCATCACACAGAGGTCTGAAAGGAGGAAAGACTTTCTTTTATTTTATATATAAAGATGCCCAGAAAGAGTTGAGCTTATTGAATTTGGACGTGGAACCTTGAAGGGGAGGTAAATTGAAAATCAGGGTCACAGCAGTATTATTCAGAAGCCTAACCCCCCTCACACCAAGACAGCAGGCATTTGCTACCGTATCCTCCCTTCCACATGCCACAGATACTGTGATTTAACAATTGTTATAATTGGGAAGGCATTAAGAGGGTATTAATTGGACATCAGGATGATTATTGCAACACCGGCTGAAGTCGATAACTCACGTACCTGAGCAGGTGCTGCCATAGGCCCCCTTGTTAAAGGGATAGTGCTATCAAAATCCCCTTGGGTGACTTTTTTTGTTTTTTTTCTGCTCTTCCCCCAGGAGGCGATTTAACTATTGCCGGTTGAAAGGGACCCAGTGACTGACAAGCCCCGGGACACACAGTAGCCGAAGGAGAGCAACAGGGGGTGTATTATTGCTTCAGACATGGTGGTCGGAACTCTGTAATCGACCGCTTTTAGCAAACGGTCCCCGAGACGGTAGTCACACCTAAAAATTCAACAAAGGACATTTGCCTTTTCTTTTGCATTTTTTTTCTCTCCTTCTCTTTTTTCTCTCATTTTGTCCTGTTTTATTCCCTTACGATTATCATCGATTGTGATTACCACCTATTAGCTACATAATATCAATTTTGAGGGTGTGTTATAAAATTTCCCTCTGTTGTATTAGTGTAGTGTTGCAATTGATATTAAAGAGGTGAAGAAATTAAGAGAAATAGATAAAAGGCTACCCCCCTCAGTTACGGCCTTTGAGGTACCAATATGAGGGGCAAACCAAGTAAAACGAGTAAAAGTACATTACCTACGTCCAGCCCAGGGGGTATCCAACGGTACATGGCGAGTAACACTAGCGTGGTAGAAGAAACGCAGGGAAGCCCCAGGTTAGGGGCACCCCTGCGCTCAGGCCTAAATAGGCAGAAAACCACAGAAGAAAACAAAGGAGGCAATGTAAATGGAGGGAAAACAGGGGGATCAAAGGGAGAAGGAAATAGTGCACAAGGTAGTGACAAAATAAAAACAGTAGATCAGGTGAGGAAGGAGGAAAATAGACCAGAGAGAGCAGGTTTAGCAGGGGAAAGTAGCATAGAGCTCAGAACTCAGGGGGAACTCCCACAAATAAAGGAGATGCTGGCAGAGAGGTTTTCAAATATGGAAACATCCCTAAAAGGGTAAATAACCGCAGTAAGAGCAGATATTGGGTTAGTTCTAGGAGACAGTGAAGGAGACAGAGAATAGATTAGAAGAGCAGGAGCAAAGACTGGATGAGATAGCAGAACAAGTAACAATCCTGCAGAGAGCGAATAGAGCCCTTATGTATAAGTTAGAAGACCAAGAGAATAGGAGTAGGAGGAAGAACGTGCGAATTAAAGGTTTGCCAGAGACCCATAGCAATACAGAGCTGAGCAAAATAGCACAACAACCATTTAACCCCTTGTTAGACAGAGCCATTACAGAGACATTAAAAATACATAGAATACACAGGGTGACGCAGCGCTCAGGCCCGGGATCAGAGAAACTGAGGGATGTAATAGTGAGGTTTCACTATGCGGAAGAAAAAGCCCTAATTACGAGGAAACTAAGGACATTGCAAGGGGTGACTTTTGAAGGCGCACAGCTGCAGGTTTACTCAGACTTGGCTGTGGAAACACTAGTGAGAAGGATACGGTTGAAACCCTTGACGGAGCTAATGAGAGCAGCAGAGATATCCTATCAATGGGTTTTCCCAGCCTGTCTGATAGGGAAAAAAGATGGTCGTACTGCAGTTTTGCGCTTTCCAGAAGATTTGATAGATTTCTGCGACCGATTAGACATACAGCCCCCTCCACTCCCAGGGTGGGAAGAAGAGGAGGGACCACAGTTAACGCAGATAAAGCGAAAAGGGAACAGAGGCAGGGGAGGAGGGAGCAAACTTAAATAACATCAGGAGATGAGATGGGGAGCAGGTTGGGGGGAGGGAGGACACAGGGAGGGCCTTGATGCTCCGGGGTGAGCTCCACTTGGGAAATATGGAAAAGAGACGACACCAGAAAGGTGTCCATATCGTCCATAAAACAAATAAAAATATAGTCTGTCCAGCCGAATAGGCGTGCTGTTTCAGAAGGGGGGGATTGCGAGGGAGGTCGGTTATTATTTAGGGGGTGGGGGGGTCCCCTTTTTTTTTCTTTTTGTGTCTCGCTCACTCCTCCCCCAGCACCAGAATAGGAGAACCCTGGGTCCCACGAGAGGCTCCTAATGACCAAATCGAAAATTAAGACATGGTGGTGGTTAATTTGATCACATAAAATATAAGGGGTTTAAATATCAAAAAAAAAAAGATATAATTTAAATAAGGAATTGCAATACTTAGAAGCAAGTATAGTGTGCCTTCAGGAGACACACATAACTCAAACATCGGGGATCGGGCTGACCACACACCATTTTCCAGTATGGTTTTATGGAGATACTCCATCCCCTCACTCAAGAGGCATAGCAATTGGCTTCAGCAAGATGTTAAAGTTTGAGGAGCGCCTCGTAGACCCAGAGGCAAGATATTTATTTTTAAAAGGAAAACTGTTTAATATGAAATGTACGATTGTGAATGTATATGCACCGAATAAGAACCCCAACAAATTTGTTACGAACATTTTAGAAGGTTTTAAAGAGGGGAAATTGATTGTAGCAGGAGATATAAACTGGAGTACAAACCCAAGGGTGGATACCTCAGGAGGGAGAAACCGTTCTACAGAACAAAGGCAGAAAAAAATTTACAAAAGCATTAGCAAACTGGCAACTACAAGATGCTTGGAGGATTACTCACTTAAAGGAACGGGATTATACCTGTTTCTCGCGGGAAAATAACTCCTACTGCAGGATTGATTATATCTTTATTGAGCATCAGTTAGTGTTGGCCCTTAAAACGGCAGAAATAAAAACAATCACTTTATCAGATCATGCTCCAGTAAAGATACAATTGGAGATAAAAGGGGATTCTGGACCGGGGTTAAACTGGAGGTTGAACGATTCTCTGATCCAAGAGCAAGAATCAATAAATAGGATTGAGCAGGAATTGGACAGTTTTTTTTAAGGTTAATGAGACACCAGGAACATCCAGTGCAATAGTATGGGAGACCAATAAGGTGGTAATTAGTAGACATGTGCGATTCGTACGAATTTACGAATCTGTAGTACGAATTTTTTTTTTTTTTTACGAATTCCGTACGGAATACGAAATTCCGTTTACGAATTTCGTCGCCGAATGATTCGAATGAATTCGAATGGATTCGAATGAATTCGAATGACAAAGTGTCATTTTTGCAGGAAAAATTTCGTTTACGAATTTCAGCTCCAAATTATTCGAATCCAACTACCAATATCAAATTTCAACTAATTCAAACGAAATTATTATAGCAGATATAACGAATGAATTCGAATGCATTCGAATGAATTCGAATGATTCGAATGACAAAGTGTCATTTATGCAGAAAAAAAAGCAATTTAAAAAACAGTCATTCATTGATATAAAAAAAAAAAAAAAGCGTAGGGGTCCCCCCAAATTCAATAACCAGGCCCTTCAGGTCTGGTATGGATATTAAGGGGGACCCCAGCCAAAAAAAAAAAAAAAAATGGCGTGGGGTCCCCCTCAAAATCCATACCAGACCCTTTATCCGAGCACGCAACCTGGCAGGCCGCAGGAAAGGAGGGGGGGACGAGAGCGGCCCCCCCTCCCGCCTGAACCGTACCAGGCCACATGCCCTCAACATTGGGAGGGTGCTTTGGGGTCCCGCCCAAAGCACCTTGTCCCCATGTTGATGAGGACAAGGGCCTCATCCCTACAACCCTGGCCGGTGGTTGTGGGGGTCTGCGGGCGGGGGGCTTATCGGAATCTGGAAGCCCCCTTTAACAAGGGGACCCCCAGATCCCGCCCCCCCCCTGTGTGAAATGGTAAGGGGGTACTTTACCCCTACCATTTCACCAAAAAAGTGGCAAAAATGGTAAAAAATGACAGGAGACGGTCTTTGACAATTCCTTTATTAAAATCTTCTTTCTTCTTTCTTCATCCTTCGGTTTCTTCATCTTCTCCTTCCGGCATCTTCTTCCATCTTCTTCCTTCGATTCGCTTCTTCTTCCTCCGGTCTTCTCGTCCTTCTCGTCCGGCGTCGTCCTTCTCGTCCGGCATCGTCGTCTCTTCTCGCAGGCCGCTCCTCGCAATGGGAGGCTCCCGCTCTGTGAGGCTCCGCTCCGGGTGACAGGTCTTTTATAACGAAGGCACCTGGTGACCCCGCCCCCTCTGACGCACGGGGACGTCATGTGGAATTCCCTATGGCTTTCCCCATGACGTCAGAGGGGGGGCGGGGTCACCAGGTGCCTTCGTTATACAAGACCTGTCACCCGGAGCGAAGCCTCACAGAGCGGGAGCCTCCCATTGCGAGGAGCGGCCTGCGAGAAGAGACGACAATGCCGGACGAGAAGGACGACGCCGGACGAGAAGGACGAGAAGACCGGAGGAAGAAGAAGCGAATCGAAGGAAGAAGAAGCGAATCGAAGGAAGAAGATGGAAGAAGATGCCGGAAGGAGAAGATGAAGAAACCGAAGGATGAAGAAAGAAGAAAGAAGATTTTAATAAAGGAATTGTCAAAGACTGTCTCCTGTCATTTTTACCATTTTTGCCACTTATTTGGTGAAATGGTAGGGGTACTTTTGTACCCCATTACCATTTCACACAGGGGGGGGGCGGGATCTGGGGGTCCCCTTGTTAAAGGGGGCTTCCAGATTCCGATAAGCCCCCCGCCCGCAGACCCCCACAACCACCGGGCACGGTTGTGGGGAAGAGGCCCTTGTCCTCATCAACATGGGGACAAGGTGCTTTGGGGGGGACCCCAAAGCACCCTCCCAATGTTGAGGGCATGTGGCCTGGTACGGTTCAGGGGGGGGGGGGGGGGGCGCTCTCGTCCCCCCTCCTTTCCTGCGGCCTGCCAGGTTGCGTGCTCGGATAAGGGTCTGGTATGGATTTTATGGGGGACCCCACGCCATTTTTTGGCTAGGGTTCCCCTTAAAATCCATCCCAGACCTCTAGGGTCTGATATGGATTTTGAGGGGGACCCTACGCCATTTTTTTTTTTATTTTTTTTGGCTGGGGTCCCCCTTAATATCCATCCCAGACCTGAAGGGCCTGGTTATTGAATTTGGGGGGACCCCTACGCTTTTTTTTATCAATGACTTCAATGAATGACTGTTCTCTGTATTACGGATCCGACAATTCATTTGCCGGCAATAGCTGCGAGTGATTTTAAATAGTTTTTTTTTCCTTTTTTTTCCAATTAGAAGATGCCGGAAGGAGAAGATGAAGAAAGAAGAAAGAAGATTTTAATAAAGGAATTGTCAAAGACTGTCTCCTGTCATTTTTACCATTTTTGCCACTTTTTTGGTGAAATGGTAGGGGTACTTTTGTACCCCCTTACCAATTCACACAGGGGGGGGGCCGGGATCTGGGGGTCCCCTTGTTAAAGGGGGCTTCCAGATTCCGATAAGCCCCCCGCCCACAGACCCCCACAACCACCGGCCAGGGTTGTGGGGATGAGGCCCTTGTCCTCATCAACATGGGGACAAGGTGCTTTGGGGGGGACCCCAAAGCACCCTCCCAATGTTGAGGGCATGTGGCCTGGTACGGCTCAGGCGGGAGGGGGGGGGCGCTCTCGTCCCCCCCTCCTTTCCTGCGGCCTGCCAGGTTGCGTGCTCGGATAAAGGGTCTGGTATGGATTTTGAGGGGGACCCCACGCCATTTTTTTATTTATTTTTTGGCCGGGGTTCCCCTTAAAATCCATCCCAGACCTGAAGGGCCTGGTTATTGAATTTGGGGGGACCCCTACGCTTTTTTTTTCTGCAAAAATGACACTTTGTCATTCGAATTCATTCGTTATATCTGCTATAATAATTTCGTTCAAATTAGTTGAAATTCGATATTGGTAGTTGGATTTACTAACGATTCGTAACTATTCATAACGATTCGTAACGATTCGTAACTATTCATAACGATTCGTAACGATTCGTAACTTGAAATTGAAATTCGATATTTGTAGTTGGATTCGAATTGTTCTCTGTGTTATGAGAACCAACAATTCATTAGCCGCGTTAACGATTCGTAACGATTCGTAACGATTCGTAACTTTACTAACGATTCGTAAAAAAAAATACGATTCGTCCGAATTTCGTATTTCGTACGAATTCGAACGGAATTTCGTACACGAATTACGAATTACGAATTTTTTTATATACGAAACGGGACGAAACGAAACAAAACAAATTTTTTGACAGTTCCCATGTCTAGTAATTAGAGGGATCTTAATAGGAATTGGAGCAGGAAAGAAGAAGGTAAGGGAAAAGAGGAAAAAGGATTTATATAAAAAAATAAATGAGTTAGAGCAAAGAACAAGACCTAAAGGGATCCCGGAAAGGCAGGAACTGATAACAAAAAAGAGAGCATTAGAAGATTGTTTAGACCAAGAGAGGAAAGCTGCATTCCATATCAAAAATAAGGAAAGGTACCAGTGGGGAAATAGATCAGATAAATGGATGGCCAGATGGGTGAAGGAAAAACACAATAGGACTTTTATAGCGAAGGTTAGAGATGTAACAGGCAATATACAAATCCCCTGCCCGGACATAGCAAATGCATTCCATTCCTATTATAGTACCCTATATAATATTAAGCAGAAGGAGGAAGAGAAGATAAAGCAGAGAGAAGAAACGAGGGAATACCTTCGGAACCTGGACCTCCCGAGGGGCGAGAAAGAAGAAATGGAGGCCTTAAAAGGCACCCATAGTGGTAGAGGAAGTAGAAAGAGCAATTAAAAATACCGCCCCAGGAGGAAGTCCAGGCCCCGATGGATTCCCCATCGGTTACTATAAAAAGTTTTGTAAGCAGTTAGCGCCAAAATTATGCAATTACTTTAATATGGTAAGGGAAGGAGGGAATTTCAGAGAGGAGACACTTTTGGCACACATAACCCTGATCTTAAAAGAGGGGAAAGACCCCATGGCAGTAGAGAGTTATAGGCCAATTTCGCTATTAAATTCAGATATAAAACTGTTTTCAAAAATAATAGCAGAAAGACTGAAGTCATGTTTGCCAAAATGGATCCACAATGACCAGGTGGGATTTGTACAGGGAAGGGAAGGAAGGGATAATTCACTCAAATCTATATTCCTGGTCCAAGAAGCTATGAGGAGGGGTACCCCCACTGTCCTTATTTCAATTGATGCCGAAAAGGCTTTTGACAGGGTTAAATGGGAGTTCCTCTTTGAAATATTGAGATACTTGGGTCTGGGGGAGAAGATGAGGATAATGATTGAATCTCTGTACCATCGTCCGACAGCTAGAATAAGAGTTAATGTCACCCTGTCCTGCCCCCTTGATTTATTTAACGGGACAAGACAGGGTTGCCCACTCTCCCCGCTCCTATTTATAATTACATTAGAACCCCTGATGGCAGCAATACCTAAAAATCAAGATATTCAGGGTATTCAGGTGGGAGAGAGGCGTCCGCATTTGCGGATGACGTGCTTCTTTATATATCGAGGCCTAGAACATCAATCCCTATGGTCCTGAAGGAATTAAAAACAATACGGTAAATTATGGAATTTTAAAGTAAACATGACAAAATCGGAAATATTAAATCTAACGTTATCAGCAGAAGAGCCAAATTACCACTTACACCACCAAGCCAAATTACCACTTGGTGGTGTAAGAAAGAATTACGTTATTTAGGGATAAAAGTTGTCAGCACAATTAGATGACCTTTTTGAAATCAACTATATTCCTCTTCTTAACAAAATTAAAGAGCATTTACCGTATATACTCGAGTATAAGCCGAGTTTTTCAGCACATTTTTTTGTGCTGAAAGTGCCCTCCTCGGCTTATACTCGAGTCAAGCACTTTTCTGCAGCAAAAAAAAAAATTCCGACCCGACTTTGGGGCCCCGTATCTCCAACCCAGTGGACCTAGCACTATAACATATCCAAATATGGGGTTCCTAGCACTAAGTGGCCCCGAGATACAGGGCCCCAAAGTCGGTTCAGAAAATGTAATTCTCTGCTGCAGAAAAGTGCTTGAGATTTTCTGACCCGAATTTGGGGCCCCATATCTCGGGGACACTTGGAGCTAGGAATCCCAAAGTTGGCATTCAAACCCAGTTGAACTAGCACTACAACATATCCAAAGATGGGGTTCCTAGCACTAAGTGGCCCCGAGATACAGGGCCCCAAAGTCGGTTCAGAAAATGTAATTCTCTGCTGCAGAAAAGTGCTTGAGATTTTCTGACCCGAATTTGGGGCCCCATATCTCGGGGACACTTGGTGCTAGGAACCCCAAATGTTGTATTCCAACCCAGTGGAATTAGCACTACAACATATCCAAAGATGGGGTTCCTAGCACTAAGTGACCCCGAGATAAAGGGCCCCAAATCGGTCAACTGTGTCCATCTGCATGGGCACAGTGAGGCTGCAAATGGGCATCGTTGACCCTCTTTTCCACTTACAGTAGCTGCGCATTTCTCACCCTAGGCTTATACTCAAGTCAATACGTTTTCCCAGTTGTTTGTGGTAAAATTAGGTGCCTCGGCTTATATTCGGGTCGGCCTATACTCGAGTATATACGGTAAGTAGGATGCAATATAAAGCTCTTTCCTGGCTCGGAAAGATAAATGCAGTTAAGATGTTCATTTTACCTATGTTTATTTACACTTGTCAAATGATACCAATCCACCTCCCTCAGAAATACCTTAATAAAGTAAAATCAATGATAACAAAATTTGTCTGGGCACGAAAACGGGCGCGTATCGCATTTAACATAATGGTTAGAGGAAAAGACAGAGGTGGTCTGGCAGTTCCCGATTTCAAAAAATATTATGAAGCCATAGTGATTTAGAGAATAATAGATTGGGCTCCCACTAGGAAGGATAAGAGCTGGGTCAAGCTAGAAATGAGCCTAAGCAGAACAAATATAGGTAAAATGATATGGATACCCCCACAATATCGAGATTTAGGCCCCAACACGAATAGACTCAATAGACAAAAAATTCACTAAAAGGTGTGGGATGCAATAAATAAGACAACACAAATGGGATCACAATTCACCCCTAATCCCCCTTCTGGACACAAATTTCTTCCCTCCCGGGAAGGAAGAGCACTTATACTTTAGTGGGCTAATAAGAACAATTTAAGACTACAGGACGCAATGCTAGGCAACAGATTATTCACGTATAAAGAAATCACTCGGGAATGGGGACAGAAAGTATTAGATAAATGGAGATACACTCAATTACAGCACTTTACACAGAATCTGCCAGGGCCATTACGAGGAAAGAGACAATTGAGACCCTTAGAGAAATTAGTAGAGTCCCCGTAAAGTTTAGAAAAAAGGATAGCAAAAATATATAAAATATTGCTACGTGAGGCAGACCACGAATATCCATCTTACTTAGAAAAATGGGAAAGAGAAATAGGCCCGTTAAGTAGCGATGAACATAGAAATAAGATAATAAGGCTTGTCCACTCGGTAGCAAAGGATTCACAAACAGTTGAAATGGCATACAAGCTGTTAGCAAGGTGGTATGTAACCCCACAGAGAGCTAACGCATACAGTGAGGAAAATTTCTCAACCTGTTGGCGAGGGTGTCAGGAGGTTGGGACATTCTCACATTTATGGTGGGAGTGCCCCAAAATAGGGGACTAGTGGAATCAAATAATAGAAGTAATTTATACTACAACAGGAGAAAGAATTACAAAACAACCATGGACATGCTTGTTCCATGACACAGAAATGGGAGTGAGACAATATGGGTCTACCTTAATCCCCTACCTATTGAACTACGCCAAGGCCCTGATCCCCTGCCTGTGAAAGACTCCGAACACTCCATCTATGACAGAGTGGATTAAGAGGGTGGAATGGACAAGAAAGGTAGAAGAGTCAATCCACAAGGCAGAGGACACAGAGGGGAAACATCATAAACTAGTGAAGCAATGGGAGGAGTTTAGGAAAACGGAGGGATTCTTAAGGATGTGGGAAAGAGAGTGCAGAGGGGAATAGAAGGAAGTGAGCGAGACAGGGTAGGCCCATTCCTTTTTTTCTTGGGGGGGGGTCTTCGACAAAGACTATGCCAGCACCCGCAGAAGAGGAAGAAGGACAGATGAACCCCTTCTTCGGGCTGTCTTGCTACAGCCGCAGTGCCTCAAGTGCCTTTTCCGAGAGGGGGAATATGCGGTAGAATGGCATCTTCGAGCCAGGTAAGAGCTTGATGGGACAATCATATGGCCGATGCGGGGGAAGTACGTCAGCACTCTTTGGGTCAAAGAAATCCAGGAACTCCGCAAACTGCTGGCACCTCCTGGTGGGCGTTGGGTTAGAGCATCAGGCAGCTGTTGGGATGCAGTTGTGGGGACACAGCAATGCTTCTGGCAGTATGAAGAAGAAAATCGGTCCTCCCTGCTAGACCAGTCAGTCAATATGAGGGTTATGTGCCTGCAGCCATGGGATGCCCAGGATGACGGAAACATGGGAGAACTCAGGATGTTGAATCTGAGACATTCCTGGTGGCCTGACTCGGTGGAAACGGGGAGAGGAGTAACAGGTTTGGCTTGGGTAACAGGTTTGGAACAAGGTATGGAGCCATCAGACAGGTGAACGGTAAGGTGTTGTCTTTTATGCAGAAGGGGGATGTTATGTTTTGCTGCAAGTGCATGGTCCAGGACAGCTGAACAGCTGAAGGCCCTGAGTCAATTATTGCTGGAAGTTGGATCACCTCGGCCGTCCCCTGGAGAGAAACAGGGAGAATAAGGTGAGAAGGTGAGGTTGAAGCCACTTGCGAGAGAACAGTGGTGTGTGGAGACATAAGCACTGGGTCGGATGGGGCAATTGCGGAGGAAATGCCCCTTGCATAGGCTCCGACTCCACTGGGGCTGAAGTGCTGGGTTCTGACACTGAAGTAGGAGCGACCCTTGGTAGCATCCAGGTAGGCCTATAGGCCTGAGCCTTCTCAAACCGTCATTCCTGCAGGCGCCTGTCGAGCTGGATGGCCACCTGAATGAGCCCTTCCAAGGTGGCAGGAATCTCCACTCTCACAGCTCATCTTTTAGCGACTTTTTAGATTTAGATACCTCAAAGCTGCTTCATTCCAGCCCATATCCACGGACCACTTACGGAAGTCCACCGTGTAATCCTCCACCGGCCACCGCCCTTGCTGTAGGGTGTGCAGAGCAGTCTCAGCTGTGGCCACCTGCTGCAGATCGTCATACAATTGTGCCATGGCCTTAAACAAAGCATCCAGGGAATTAATGACGTGGAAGTTTTGTTCCAGCAGGCCGTGGACCCAAGCCTGGGGTTCCTCGGACAAGAGTGACATCATAAATTCTACCTTGGACGGTCTCGAGGGAGAATGTGCATGGCTGCAGGGTCAAGTACAGTAAGCAGGCGTTCTTGAAAGAGTGGAACTTCTTCCGGTCCTTGCAGAAGTGCTCAGTGGTTGGTACCTGGGGTTCGGGTGGTGGAACCACTACTAGACGGCGCAGAAGCAGCTGCTGCAGTGCCAAAGGGCACTGCAGCAGGAGGTGCCATTTTACGTGATACCCAAAATCCATAAGGATGCTCAAAATCCCCCTGGTAAGCCAATAGTATTGACAATCCAGGGTCCCCTAGAAATAGTAGGCAAATCCATAAGAAAACGGCTGCAAATACTTTAAGCCGACAGCCATTACCCTCCCTCCCTCATTAGAGGTATTCAGACAGGCACAGACTAAACTGTAGGTATTATTGTTTGATTTATACTTTGTGTTTCCCGATTTAAAGTCAAACCTATTGAAAAACATACTGAAAGCGTATTCCTTCAGAGGCCCATGTTTACCTGCATGGGGATGAGTACAAGTGGCATTCGATAACACAGCATGCTCAGGAATGTGCACCTGCACCAATGTTATATTGGGAGCTATACCTGTGTTCATGCAGCCGTTGAGTCCTAATCAATAGGACTGCCTGCATGGGGATATATGGAACACCTGTGCATCCTCATGTGTGTAAACATGGACCTACAAATTGTCTTGCTCCATTTTCAATTTTCTTTCTGAGCTCATTTTTGTTTTTTCTTTTAGCTTTGACCATCTTCTAGAAATAACTAAGCTGGAGCTTGAACATCAAGACACCAATAACAGGAAGGCAGTTTCCCGAATGGAACATCTAATTGTAAGGCTCTAAATTAAGTGATTACATAAGCTCAGACAACTGAAAAAAAAAAAAAAAAAACACAACCAGACGTTCAAAAAGATTATTTTTATTTTAACCCTTTACTAAACTTTACATTTATTAACATCACACATGACAACAAAGCACACATTTCTGTAGTGTTTACTTGCCTATCTCCAAAACCTCTCACTGCTGTATCGTTCCTCTGCTATCAGCATGAGTCAATTATGACAAGTTTTCCTGACACCATCAGCTAAAAAGTTGACAGGGAAGGTCATAGCCTGCAAATCATAGCCTCTGTTCCTGTGCACTGTGTGCTGTCCCTTCCCTGCAATTAGCTACCATAGCTGACGCTTTGGGAGTCTGTGAAAAATCTTTTTTTTTTATCTCTGACAAGGATGCACAGGACACCTGGCAGCAAATAAACATACCTTTGTAGAAGGATTTATTTTACCTCTGTGCATCACCTGAAGCTAGTAACTTACAGGTACGTTTTTAGAAACACTAACTTTGGTAACACCAATGGCCCTAACAATTTTTGGCAACATGACTTACCCCCAAAATAAAATTAGGAGGTAAAAGTATATTGGAGACTCCGTCTCCTCCCGTTCCACTCCTCTGTTTGCCCTTGAGACTATTACTTGCTAAGAAAGATACTTGCTGAAACTGGCATGGAGGCTGCTGGACATGGGGTGGAGGAGTGTAGCCACCATGGAAAGTGGTCGGTGGTTGTGTGCTGAAATGTTGTAATTGGTTACTTTGGGAAAGTGCAAGGTAGTGCCTTGGAGGCATCTCCCTTTTATATGCCTCAAACATATGCATTAAATCCACCATCAAGGCTGACATTCTATCTTTTGGCACCTCATCAATCATGGGTATAAATGGTAGGGCCAAATGGTAATTATGTCCTCTCTCCTGCCTCCTCTCCTTGCATAAAAAGGTTTAAGGCATCTCCAAGATCCTCCTCAGTTCTACGCCTTGTGGTAGAGTAGCACATATCAGATAGGGTGAACTGGTGGCCTGGTCTGTGATGGAGGGGTCAGTGTTGGCCAGGTCTGAGATGGCTGGCTGACTGATGTTAGCTGACTGATAGCTGGGTCTTTCATGCCTGGGTCATCAATGGAACCTCTTCATCAAGAGTGGCCTGGCTGCTCTAAGATGACCAGTTGAACTCTAGGTCTTCCACAGAATCGTCATTGGTCTCTTCCATCTCTAGCCCACATGCCACATCATCCAGATTACTTTCTGTTCTGTGTTAACCCAAAAAAAAAGTTTAAGATTTTATATAAAAATGTATATGTTAAAAATAGTTAAAAGTTCAACTTACCTTCGAAAATCCAGAATAGGCTTCAAGAAGCTCAGCAGATTGAAGCATACGTAGCCATGTTTCCGATATGATCCAGCCCCCATTACGTTGCTCAGTCCTTTGAAGACGCAGCTCCCTATTGTAGCTGTCCTTCGTACTCCTAGTGAGTCTTCACAGCTTTAAACTGAATTTTTTTTTTAAATTGGTCTATTAATATATTTTTTTCTTTTTTACAGGTTTCATATTCATATACGCATTTTGAGTTTCATTTGGGAAAATCAACTATTACATTGTTTAATACACATACAAGGCACTCTGGTGTGTCTTACACAAATTGGTAATGCCAGCTCTTACTGAGGAAAGGTGGAATGAAATTGCTGAATTGTGTTGGCAGAGATGTAACTTCCCAAACTGTTTGGGTGCATTCAATTGAGAACACCTTAGAATAGTAATGCCACTGTTTAGTGGAAGCAAATATTTCAACTATAAAAAGTATTTTACTTTAGTACCACTGGCAGTAGCCGATGCAGATTACCGTTTCACTTACATTGATGTGGGTTCTTATGGAAGCAGTCGCGATTCTGCAATTTTTAATAATTCTAAATTGAGACAGCTGCTGAGAAAAAACAAACTGAACATTCCAAGGGAAAGACCATGGCCAGGAACAACAGAACCAGCATACCCATTCATCTTTGTTGCTGACGAAGCATTTGGGATAGGTGAACATGTAATGCATATATATATATATATATATATATATATATATATATATGTATATATGTGTATGTATGTATGTATGTGTGTGTGTGTGTGTGTGTGTGTGTATAGTCACCTGACTACCCCTTTTTTTTCCCCTTCTTTTTGTCTTCCTTTTTTTTTTCCTTTTTCTTTATTTGCTTTTCCCATTTTTGCCTTCCTTCTCACATCTTTCACATTGCTCCACTTCACTCTATATTCCTTCTTTCCTCACGTGGTTGCAGTTCCTAAACCTTCACATCCTCACAACACTGCCTTCTTGTCACTCATTCACCACCTCACAATGCACATTTCCCTATGGTTGCATATGACACCTTTGGTCTCTAATCCGCATGGATTTATGAAACTTTATGGTCATTTTTTGCATCCCAGGTATAGCAGATATATACCATGGGGGTAGACAATGATACATCTTACTGCCTGGATAACTCCTAGCAGAAACAATTAAATACAGTTTCCTTTTCGGATCTCTGCCACAGGTGTTGCCTGCATATCTCCCGTACATACTTGGGTGTACCCTCTTCCTCCGTTAACCCCGCCCATCAGGTGGGGGGAGGATGAGGGGATTTTATGTGCGACTTCTCGTAAGACATACTGACGGACTCGGGCCTGTGTGGCTATTAGCGGACGTGGAACATCCTGGCATATCCCGGGCGAGGTGTAAGGTATTTCCGCATTAAGGGTCCTCCACGTGGGAGTATTGTTCTCTTATCTTCAGGATATACGCTTCTGTGGTAACTATATGGAACATTTGTACTGCATGTCATTGCTTGATAGTTATGTTGTCTCGCAATAGCACTATGTCAAAATATTGATATGTTTCTTTTAGCGGACTTGCCCCTCTGAAGAAGACCCCATGTGGGTTGAAACGCGTCAGCTATCCTCTTACCTATATGACAGATACTGTACCATGTTGTCATGAGACTGTTAGTCTGCTAAGTGTATATCCATGCTTTTATAATTGTTTCCCACTGGAGCTCATGTTCTAATCTAGCCGTCATACATATTTTTTTCAAAATAAATAAATAATTTAATTTTTATACATTACCCTGGACTCCTTCATTGCATGCTGCCTAAAAACCCCAACGTGGGGGAATTCTTTTCTTTTTCTAGTCACCAGTTATATACCACTCCCATGATCTGACAGTTTTTGTATTTTTTTTTTTATCCCAAATTGAATATGTAATGCGGCTTTATTCACAAAGGGGGCTTAACCATAACAAGCGTATATTTTATTACAGAATATCACTTGCCTGCCGAGTGCACCTTTGGAATCCTTGTCAATAAATGGTGCATACTCCACACAGCCATGCAGAAAATGTTACCAACGTGATAAATGTCACCTGCATGCTACATAACTTTGTACGGGAAAGAGATGAATACAACGTTGAGGACTCTTTGCGCCATTGGCCTTGAATAGCTTCAGTGGTGTGCTGCTTGGCAGTAACGTTTTGTCTAGTACACAAAATATTATAGAATGCTAAAAGCCTAGTGCCATTTGCATGATTTGTTTTTCCACTGTTTACATTTTGGTTAGAACAAATCCAGTGGTGGCTGAAGTTATAGGATGGGGGGGAGCCAGTCCCCACCCTTCTTTTTTGACCACTCCCTATATAGCAGTGATGGCGAACCTTGGCACCCCAGATGTTTTGGAACTACATTTCTGCAGAGTACAAGAGCATGATGGGAAATGTAGTTCCAAAACATCTGGGGTGCAAAGGTTCGCCATCACTGCTATATTAGGGAATACAGCTCAGCCTCACTAATCATGGTATATAGCATCGCAGGCCAGGGAATACAGCTCAGCCTCACTGATCATGGTATATAGCATCACAGATCTGAGAATACAGCTCAGCCCCACTGATCATGGTACATAGCATCACAGGTCAGGGAATACAGCTCAGCCACACTGATTGGACCTGGCACTGACAGCAATCCCCCCCCCCGCCTTGCGGCACTCACAGCAAACCCCCCCCCGCCTCGCGGCACTCACAGCAAACCCCCCCCCCCTTTCCACAGCTCTGACAGCACCCCCCCCCTCCTCTGCCAATAGAATATATAGAGAAATAGATCTATGCACTCTCACTGGTTTACCCGCACATATGAACAATTCATCATCCCATCCCTGAAGATAAAATTTGAGTGTACGGATCAATGGCTAAAGTGGCAAATGAGGTTTAATGTTGATAAATGTAGTTATACACTTGGGGGGCTAAGAATATGCATGTATCATACATACTAGGGGGAGTACAACTGGGGGAATCAATAGTGGAGAAGGATCTGGAGGTTTTGGTAGATCATAAGCCCAATAATAGCATCCAATGCCAAGCTGCGGTTTCCAAAGCGTGCAAAGTCCTTTCATGCATTAAGTGAGGTATGGACTCCAGAGAGAGCTATCATTTTGCCCCTTTACAAATCATTAGTAAGACCTCATCTGGAATATGCAGTTCAGTTTTGGGCACCAGTTCTCAAAAAGGATATCTGGGGAAACGGGAGAAAGTGCAGCGAAGGGCAACCAAACTGATAAGAGGCATGGAGGAGCTCAGCTATGAGTAAAGTTTAGAGGAACTGAATCTATTCGCTCTTGAGAAGGAGATTAAGGGGGGATAGGATCAACATGTACAAATACATAAGTGGTCCATATCATGAACTTGGTGTTGAGTCATTCACTTTAAGGTCATCACAGAGGACTAGGGGGCACTCTTTACGTCTAGAGGAAAAAAGATTTAAAATACGAAAAGGTTTCTTCACAGTAAGAGCTATGAAAATGTGGAATAGACTCCTTCCAGAGGTGGTTCTGGCAAGCTCAGTCGATTGCTTTAAAAAAGCCCTGGATTTTTTCCCAAATGTGCACAATATAACTGGGTACTAACATATATATGTAAAGTTTATCTAGGGAAAATCCGATTGCCTCTCAGGGGATTAGGAAGGAATTCTTCCCCTGCTTTAGAAAATTGGAGCATGCTTTGCTGGGGTTTTTCGACTTCCTCTGGATCAACTGTGGGTGTAGGTTTGCGTACAGTATATGGGATTGCATTTTATTTATTTTTGGTTGAACTTGATGGACTTGTGTCTGATTTCAACCTGACTATGTAACTATGTGACTTTGTGCAGGTTGTTTGGAATATTTGTACCTAAGTAGCGTATTTAAGGGTGTCCGTTCATTTAAAGTTAAATTAAGAGCAAACATGATATTTTGCTATTGCGTCTATGCTCACTCCCATTGCTTCTGATTTTGAATAAATTCACTTTAAAGTTCGACAGGGCACCATACCTGCGCAGTTTTACCATAAGCGAGGGTAAAGAAGTCAGTGGGGAAGTCAGAAAGAAAATCCAATCATTTGCAAATGCGGCTAGTTTATGTACCATCCCCTTTGTCTGAATACCCTTATATCCTAATGTAAGTTACAGGAAGGGTTACCTCAAGGGGATTTTTAAGGGCAAGGACAAATGTTTAATAGTAAAGTGAGTTAAAAAATGTTTTATTAACAACAATAGTAGACATGTGTGGGTGAAGGCAACCCACTTAAGTAAGGCAAAAGTAACAAATGAAAATCTAAAAGGAAAAGGAAGGAGCATAAAGAGCAACTACAGGTGATGTAGTCCGACGCGTTTCGAGTATATTCAACTCTTCATCAGGGAAATGAGTCAGCAAAAGTACATTTAAATCTATAAAGAAAAAAAAAGAAAAAAAGAAAAATGAGACGAGTGAATATAGCTGGTATAAAGCATTTAACAGCATTGACATAGTAAAAACATATTGCTTTAGATAAATTTGTAGATTTACTGACCCTGTATACACGCTCAGTTGATCATATAGGCATCCATCATTGTTATTTATCTCAAAGATCATCCAACCATAACAATCAAATACTCCGATAAAGGAGGTAATATAGTAGTTATGGACAATGATTTTTATGTAGACATGTGTACAACCATACTCAATCAGGAATGGTACTGCAAAATCCCTGGATCACACACCAAACATTTTGAACGAGAATTGATTCTAATTGATCAGGCTTACAGCAGAAACACGATCAATAAAGCAGAATGGGACTACATCAGAACCCAACACCCACGCACACCCACCTTTTACGCTTTACCCAAATTACACAAAAGTCTCACACAACCCTCTGGTAGACCAATCATTTCTGGCAACGGCTCACTAACCGAGAAACTCAGTAAGTTCATTGATGGCTATCTACGCCCATATGTTTCCAAACTTTCTAGTCATATTAGAGACACCCCACATTTGCTTCAAATTTTAGATGGTTTATGCATCCCTCTTGTTTTAGTGGCCATAGATGTCGAGGCCCTATACAGCTCAATAGCGCATGGCAAGGGTCTTGCCTGCATCAAACATGTGTTATCTCAGAACAGTCAAATGGATCCCAATACCTCTAGATTTCTCCTGGCTTCTCATAATTTTTTCACTTTCAATAGCTCCCACTACCTCCAGATGCAGGGCATGGCAATGGGGACCTCCTGTGGCCCCTCCTACGCCAAACTGTACCTGGGGGAGTGGGAGCAGATGATCCAACAATCATCCTCAATAGCCCCACACATGGAAAATGTTGCGTTGTGGTTTCGCTACAGCGACAACATTTTCCTATTGTGGAATGGCAGTACTGAAACACTACCCAAATTCCTTGGTGGTCAACATTAATACCTTTAATCTGGCTTTCACCATGAATTGGAATGACAACATCACATTCCTAGACATAACCATCAACAAAGACCCACAAGGCAGACTCACTACAGGACTTTACAGAAAACCTTCCGCTGGCAACTCCATACTTCATGCCAGCAGTTTCCATCCCACACCTCTAGTCCACTCCATAACCTACAGTCAATACCTGCGCATCAGACGCAACTGTACCGATGATATAACTTTTTAAAAAGGAAGCAGACTCCCTTAGCACACGCTTACAGGCATGAGGCTATTCACATAAATGCCTCAAGAGGGCATACAAAAGAGTTCATACAAGAACTCGTACTGACATCCTCTATAATCCCTCTACCAAAAAAACTCACCCTCACCCCATTTCAATAATCACTGCTTTTTCTAATCAACACAAGACCATCAAGGAAACAATTAAAAAATACTGGCATATGCTTACCATGGACCCACAAATTGGCCCTTTAGTCTCAGCTGCCCCCATCATTACATTTAGTAGAGCACGATCCCTACAGGATCGACTTGTCTGCAGTGAATATAGAGGGGGGTAACAAAACTGACCCGTGTAAAAACAAAGGCACCTTCACTTGCGGGGGATACTGTAGATATCTAAACACCAATCGAAATATCAAACTACCCAACGGTGATATTTTCATACCCAAACACTATGCCAATTGTTCGACCTGCGGGGAAGTGTAACTTCTAATCTGTGAATGCAACAGTTTTTACATAGGCAAGACCATTCAAGAGTTCTGGCGGAGGGCATATAAACACATCATCTCATCAATGAAGACCCGTAACCCAAACCTACCCTTGGGTAGACATGTTACAAATGTACATGAAGGTATATGCCCAAAATTATCCTTCCTTATCCTCGATCAGGTCCATCAAGGTATCCTAGGAGGAGATTCAAACAAATTATTGCTCCAGTTAGAGCAAAAATGGATCTTCAGATTAAACGCCACTCAACCACCAGGCCTCAACGGTGCTATATCATTCAAACCATTCTTGGAGGGCTTTGTATCAGGGGGTTCAGAATAGGAACCCCCCGGAACAATAAAACCCCCCTCACTATAAACGTTACCATTATCAGTCTCACTTTTCATAATTCATATTTGTCATTTTTTACATACATTATTTCTCCATATTTTGTCACCAGCTCCGTGTAATATGTTTACAAATGTAACTATTTACTTGTCATGCACACCTCCTCTTAATTCGCTTTTTGAATAATGTCAAATTGTAAATAACAGTTCTGTGTCTTATCCCTTTGTGTGTTTACTGCTCCATGACATTACTATTTTTCTCCTTTCTCTGTGTTTATCTGCTCTGTGGTCTCCAGCCTGTTCGTTTGTAGCTCGCCAGGGTTTTCCCGGCCCACTCTCTCCTCCTTCCCTCCCCATTCATATTTTGCTGCCTGGGCCCTCCCACTCAGCGCACGTAGGGCCACGAGCGCCAATCAGCACCAGCGGCCCTTCCTTGTGTGGGGAGGCTGGGATATTCCAATCCCTGCCACCTCCCCACTCACATTGCGCTGCAAACCGATGACGCGGGTCCCCACCCACCGCTGGCTCCGATGTCACGACGCTGAGTATCTACACCCGGAAGCGACTTCTCTCCATGTCAGCCGGCCGCGAGGTTCCTCCTCGCGACGACCGTCATGGTGACACGCAGCACGGCCAGCCCCTTGGTCTGGGCTGGTGTTCTATCACCAAGTGTCCGGCTGTCACTAGGTGTCCGAAGTGTACTGCGCATGCGCAGCGCATGCGCAGTACGGAGCATGAAGATGTTCGGAAATCGTCGGAAGATGAACGGCGCCTGCGCTGTGAGTCGAGGAGAAGCCCCCACCATCCAAGCGGACATAGGGTTAGTCAAATTTAGAGGGCCCCTCGCGGGCTCGCTTCGCTCGCCACGCTTCGGGCACGGCCTCGCTGCACTCGGCTCTTTTATATTCTAACTCTATGTCCACTTGGATGGTGGGGCTTGAAAGTGGACTCACGGCGCAGGCGCCGTTCATCCTCGGCAATTTTCGGAATCAGGGTGTCCTGTGTACTGCGCATGCGCAGTACACCTCGGACACTTCGTGATGGGGGACTGGTAATGATACAACACCGGCGTGTCTTCACATGCCTCCCATCTACTGTGCACAGAAGGGGCGGGCTCCCGCGCCATCGGCCAGGGGGCCGTCGCCATCCCTCCTCCGATCCCTGGCCACTCCCACTGCCCCATCCATATAAAAAACGGCCAAGAAAAACGCCAGTCCTGCTGCGCTCCACTCTGCATGACGCCTGTCTTCTCCTGCAACCACCTGGTAAGCTCAGACCCTATACTCAGAACCGCTGCACCGGCTGTACTATCCATATGCAGACCGGTGTCAGCACTATCTCCATTGTTCAGGTCTTTTCATGTCCTATATCGTTGCTTACCCTTTGCATTCCAGGTGTTTGTTTTTTCTGGCAGGCATGTCTCGTTTGGACTGCATCTCCACCACTGATTAACATATAAAAAAAAAACTTCCCTTATGTTGATGGTATGCCCTGCAACTTTGGCCTAAGGTAACCCACTCAGTAATTTTTCTATTATACATATACATTTGTGCAACCTAAGCTGCATCAATTATGTACCCCAGCCAATTCTTACTACAATTTCAATCAACCTCTGCAGGTTCCCTTTCTTTCTACGGGCTCACTGGAGGGGTTCACCAGACGCCCTTTGTTGGGATCAACCCTGCTGCAGCTTCTGTATGTTTGGTGCCAAGGGGGGAGATCTTTGAGGATCGGATCTGGCCCCAAGCTCTCTGACCAGTTTGGAGACCCTGAGCAGCGTAAACCTTTCTTCCTTTTTTGGCCTTCTGTGCTTTTTATTTGTACATATATAAATCACAATGATGGATGCCTATATGATCAACTGAGCGTGTATACAGGGTCAGTAAATCTACAAATTTATCTAAAGCAATATGTTTTTACTATGTCAATGCTGTTAAATGCTTTATACCAGCTATATGCACTCGTCGCATTTTGCTTTTTTCTTTATAGATTTAAATGTACTTTTGCTGACTCATTTCCCTGATGAAGAGTTGAATATATTCAAAACGCGTCGGAATACATCACCTGTAGTTGCTCTTTATGCTCCTTACTTGTGCACCCTTTTCCTTTTAGATTTTCAATTGCTACTTTTGCCTTACTTACGTGGGTTGCCTTCACCCACACATGTCTACTATTGTTGTTAATAAAACATTTTTCAACTCACTTTACTATTAAGCATTTGTCCTTGCCCTTAAAAATCCCCTTGAGGTAACCCTTCCTGTAACTTACAATTTTTGGGATGCGGGCAGGCCAAATTCAAACCAACTGCAGCACCACCCCCCCCCCCCCCTATATCTTATATCCTAATGTGCCCTAACCATACAAAAAATGGTTCCAAGGTAAGTATAAAGATAAGGGGAGAAATCTGGCAGCCTTGCTGGGTGCCATTCCGTATAGGGAACACTTCTGATATTGTATCATTGGTCCTTACCCTGGCCGAAGGAAGCAAATAAAAGTGCCAAAATCAAACTGTGCATCCCTTGTTCTCTAAGGTCTATATGTTCTAAAGTGACCTTTAGGAATGTCAAATCTACCCAATCAAATGCTTTTTCTGTGTCAGCGGAAAAAAGCACTAGGGGGTAGAGATTGACAAGTGGAGTATTGAATTGCGTTGAGAACTCGTATATTATCCCTCCCTGGAATAAAACCCACCTGATCTGGGTGAATAAGAGTTGTTGTATTATTCTTGATATGAGGATCTTAGCAGGGCCAGATTAAGAACACCATGGGCCTGGTGCTGAGGATTTTGGTGGGGCCTTTTATAAACAATTAAATAAATAAAAATGCAAACAATTTTTTGTTAAAAATTAAATTAAAGGGAGAGAGGGAGGATGAGAGAGAGAGAGAGAGAGAGAGAGAGAGAGAGGGGATGAAAGAGGTGTTAGGGGTAAGGGAGGGAGGATGAGAGAGAAATGGGGGATGAGAGAAAGATGATGCACATGAGCATGCATGTGAATAACATCAACGCAGTCCAGCCAAGGCAAGTGACCAAAGGCACAGAACCCAGTAGGAAGACCGGCATAAGGGAGGAGAATGGATGGTATAAAAGTGGTAAGTATGTGCAGGTGAGGGAGAGGAATGTGGAGGGTCTAACAGTGGCACTATGTACATGAGAGGAGTGCTGAGGGTATGACAGAAGGCACTATGTACAGGAGATGAGTTTGAAGAGTATGACAGTGGGCAGTATGCACAGCAGAGGAGTGTGGAGGGTATGACAGTGAGCAGTAGGTACAGGAGAGGAGTATGTAGGGTACGACAATGGGCACTATGTACAGGAGAAAAGTGTATGACAGCGGGCACTATGTACAGGAGAGAAGTGTGGAAGGTATGACAGTGAGCAGTATGTACAGGAGAGAAGTGTGGAGAGTATGACAGTGGGCACTATGTATAGGAGAGGAGGATGAAGTAATCTGGGAAGGAAAAATATAAAGGTTTGTGGAAAGATGTTTAGGGACTGTGTAGTGGTTAAGCGGGCCATACATGGATTGAAATTACACCAATTAAGCAGAGACCAGCCATAGTCGATCTATGTATGGGCTACCTGGTTTTACACAAGTCAACCTATTAACCGACTTGAGTACAACCAGCCTGTCAGGTTTTCCCCAAAACAATCAGTGCTGCCAGCTATAGTTAGCAACACTGATCAATTGTATTCACTGGCAGAGCACAATAATACTGCAGGAGTGATTCCCCCATCCACAGGTCAGCAGGTGAGAGGGTGTGTGGGGACAGGCTGGGGAGAGATATTAGTCAGTGGCTCGGTAGGCACTGGCTAGTATCAGAGCCAGATACACACAGGTTACATACGCCACAATCGTTTGAGCGAGAGCAATAATTCTAGCACTAGACCTCCACTGTAACTCTAAACATGTAACCTGTAAAAAAAAATGAAAGCATCGCTTAGTACACAAAAAAAATAACGTGCTAACTTAAGTGTTTTTTTTTTTTTTTTTTTTTTTTAAAAACGTTTGTAAAATTGCTGCGCAAATATCGTGTAACATAAAAAGTTGCAAAGACCACCATTTTATTCCATAGGGTGTCTGCTAAAACAACATATATAATGCTTGAGGCTTCTGAGTAATTTTCTATAAAAAAAAAAAAAAGATTTTTACATGTAGGAGAGAAGAGTCAGAATTGGCCTGGGTGGCAAGGGGTTAATTATCATAAGTAATATACAGATAATTATTATAAGCACGGTGAGTTCATCCTCTCAGTCTGCTGCAGAGTGTTCCAGCTTGTATTTAAACTGGCCGCTCTGTATGTAGCTTCTGACAGGCTGCGCAAGCAGCCCTGTATCTCCGGAACTATAGATGATAGCAGCCCCATATTTTAACCAGTGCTGGAGTAGGTCTTTAGCTACTCGTCCCCCAAAGGTGGGGTCTCTGTGACTTCTGATCACTGAGCTGCGACCCTCGAAGTCGATCTTTATTTATTTAATTAATTTTTTGGGGGCAAATGGGCCTATCTTGAGAAAGGGGCCTGGAGCTGCAGCTCCAATAGCCCCTATGTTAATCCGGCCCTGGATCTTAGTAACAATTTTCAAATCAATATTTAGCAACAATATGGGCCAGTAGCTTTGAACAGACCACCGGGTCCTTCCCCTCCTTTGGTATAGCTGTTATGTTCACCCGTTTGACCTACTCTAAGAGAATTATATGCCTGTACAATCGGCCGGCATATTTGTCTGCAAAAGACCTATAACAGAGCAAAGTATATCTGTACGCTCCCAGAGCTTTCCCTGTCTTCATCAAATCTAATGCTCTTCTAAATTCTTCCACTGAAACTGGAGCATTTAAATTCTTGATGGTTGATTAGGTAGTGTCAGCATCCTTGAATCCCGGATAGATCACCGTGCCGTAGAGTATTTATCTTCCTGTGTGGAAGTGATGTTCTGCTCTTCTAGATTATAAAGAGCCATGTATTTTTTTTAACCACTTCAATACAGGGCATTTTCACCCCCTTCCTGCCCAGACCAATTTTCAGCTTTCAGCGCTGTTACACTTTGAATGACAATTGCGCGGTCATGCAACACTGTACCCATATGAAATTTTGATTATTTTCCCCCACAAATGGAGCTTTCTTTCGGTGGTATTTGATCACCTCTGTGGTTTTTATTTTTTGCGCTATAAACAAAAAAAGAGCGACAATTTTGAAAAATATATATTTTTTACTTTTTGCTATAATAAATACCCCATTAAAAAAATAAAATAAAAAAAAGTTATAGCAAACGTAGGAATTGCTCCAAGGACAGATTGTCTCGTTCTGCGGCCCCATTAGACTGCGGGTGATACGCAGAGGAGAAAGCAAGCTGAATTCCCAACTGTGCACAAAAGGCTTGCCAGAACTGGGACACAAACTGACTACCCCTGTTCGAGACAATCACCTTGGGTAGCCCATGTAAGCGAAAGATCTCCCGAGCAAAAATGGAAGCCAGTTCCTTAAAAGTGGGCAACTTCTTAAGTGGAATGCAATGACACATCTTTGAGAACCGGTCAACCCATAAGGATAACAGTGTTGCCTTGGGAGTTGGGTAACTCCACAATGAAATCCATAGACATGTGGGTCCAGGGTCTCTCTCCATTAGGTATGGGTTGTAGGAGACCTACTGGAAGGTGTCGTGGAGTCTTACTCTGAGCACACACAGAACAGGCAGCTACGAAGGCAGTTACATCAGAACGTAGACTAGGCCACCAGAATAAACAAGCACTAAAAGTGGACCCTCCCTACATTGAAAACTTTGGATCTTCTGACCCCTTCCCCCACTTCCACAACCATAAAAGTAATTTTTATTTTTATTTTATTCCTGACCCCTGAAAACTTCATCACTTGCTACTGAACCCTTGCACTGTAAATCCCTTTAAGTCATACTTAATAGTCAGCACAGTGAAAGCCACACCCAATTTTTGCCACCCACCACACTTTGGTGTCCATTTAAGAAGCAGTGAAAAAATGTCACTGCTTCATTCTCCGGCATTCTCAGAGGAGATCGTTCTATTCTGGATTCCAGTTTATGAAGCTTTGTAGGTCACTTCACTCCCCCAAAGGAGAAGCAATCTCCAAATGCTTCAAACAGTGGAGAACGCCCCTGATACTGGAATCTCGTGAGACAGAAATTCACCAAAACACAGAGATGTCAGTTTTTTAAGCAGTGGTAAATTATTACTGCTCATTAAATGGACAGACGGCGTGGTTAATGCTAATAAAATAAATAGTCCCCCTACAAAATGTGTATATATATATATATATATATATATATATATATATATATATATATATATATATATATATATATATATATATATATACACACACACACACACACACACACACACACACACACACACACACACACATATATATATATATATATATATATAATTACATATACATACATATATACACACACACACGTATACAGTATCTCACAAAAGTGAGTACACCCCTCGCATTTTTGTAAATATTTTATCATATCTTTTCATGTGACAACACTGACGAAATTACACTTTGCTACAATGTAAAGCAGTGAGTGTACAGCTTGTATAACAGTGTAAATTTGCTGTCCCCTCAAAATAACTCAACACACAGCCATTAATGTCTAAATCGCTGGCAACAAAAGTGAGTACACCCCTAAGTGAAAATGTCCAAATTGCACCAAATTTGCCATTTTCCCTCCAGTATCATATGACTTGTTAGTGTTAAGCCCCATACACACGCTCGGATTATCCGAGGACCAGGTCCGTCGGATCATGTCCGTCGTACTTTGTCCGATGTTGGTGTTGCATACACACGGTCGGACAAAGTTGTCGGAAAATCCGATCATTCTGAACGTGGTGATGTTTGTTGCCTACGACGGGACTACGTAGAGGCTAGTAGCCAATAGCTTTGGTCTTGTAGATTGATCTGAGCATGCGTAGCACTTTGTCCGTCGGAATTCGCTACACACGATCAGAATTGGTGTGATCGGACTTTGTTGTCGAAAAATCTATCCAGCAGGAGATAGAACTTTGTCCGTCGGACAATCCGATGGAAACTGTCCGATGGTGCCTACACACGGTCGGAATTTCCGACAACATTGTCCGATAGGACAGAATCCATCGGAAAATCCGACTGTGTGTATGGGGCTTTACAGTTCTCCGTTGTGAATGGGGAGTAAGTGTGTTAAATTTGGTGTTATCGCTCTCTTTCTCTCATACTGCTCACTGGAAGTTCAACATGGCACCTCATGGCAAAGAACTCTGAGGATCTTAAAAAAAGAATTGTTGCTCTAGATAAAGATGGCCTAGGCTATAGGAAGATTGCCAAGACCCTGAAAATGAGCTGCAGCACAGTGGCCAAAACCATACAGCGGTTTAACAGGACAGGTTCCACTTACAACAGGCCTCGCCATGGTCAACCAAACAAGTTGAGTGCACGTGCTCAGCATCATATCCAGAGGTTGTCTTTGGGAAATAGACGTATGAGTGCTGCCAGCATTGCTGCAGAGTTTGAAAGGGTGGCCTCTTCTAAAGATGATGCACAAAAAAGCCTGCAGTTTGCTGAAGACAAGAAGACTAAAGACATGGATTACTGGAACCATGTCCTGTGGTCTGATGAGACCAAGATAAATTGATTTGGTTCAAATGGCGTCAAGCGTGTGTGGTGGCAACCAGTTGAGGAGTACAAAGACAAGTGTCTCTTGCCTATAGTCAAGCATAATGTCATGATCTGGGGGTGCATGAGTGCTGCCGGCACTGGGGAGCTACAGTTCATTGAGGGATCCATGAATGCCAACATGTACTGTGACATACTGAAGCAGAGCATGATCCCCTCCCTTCGGAGACTGGGCCGCATGGCAGTATTCCAACATGATAATGACCCCAAACACCTCCAAGATGACCACTGCCTTGCTAAAGAAGCTGAGGGTATAGGTGATGGACTGGCCAAGCATGTCTCCAGACCTAAACCCTATTGAGCATCTGTGGGGCATCCTCAAATGGAAGGTGGAGAAGCACAAAGGTCTCCAACATTCACCAGCTCTGTGATGTCGTCATGAAGGAGTTGAAAAGGGCTCCAGTGGCAAACTATGAAGCTCTGTTGAACTCCATGCCTAAGAGGGTTAAGGCAGTGCTGGAAAATAATGGTGGCCACACAAAATATTGACACTTTGAGCCCAATTTGGGCATTTTCACTAAGGGGTGTACTCACTTTTGTTGCCAGCGGTTTTGACATTAATGGCTGTGTGTTGAGTTATTTTGAGGGGACAGCAAATTGACACTGTTGATTGAAAAATATTCACAAAAATGTGAGGGGTGTACTCACTTTTCTGAGATACTGTATATACACACACACACACACATAAATATGAAAGGGGGGCATGATTACTATCTTGGGGGGGTCTGATCAAGGTAGAAGTTAATAATCTTCCTTCTTCCCCCTCAGATTCTCTCTTCAATCCCCGATTCTCCACCTCTGAGCTGGCGACTCGGGGAGTGTAAATTCAGATCGCCAGTGAAGCAGCTTCATAAACTGGCCATTTCTGTGTCAGTCAATGAGGAGTCTCAGTGTGCAGAGATTGGTGGGAGAACATGTTCAAACATGTTCTCCCCCGATTATATCTGTTTCATAAACCGTTTATGGACTGTGATCAGTGGCGATACTCGGGATCGCCGCTGTTCACAGTTTCATAAATGGACACCTTTGTCCTCTAGAGCAGGGTCCAACTTATGATCCTGCACACAAACCCACTGCCTTTTTAAAATAACCCTGTTGCTGATTCCTCTATAGGTAGGTATAATGATCAGGTGTGGTTATTGGACCAAACAGAAGATGATTGGTGATGCACAACCCAGGGGGTGCAGTTTTGCATATTCGCCCTGGGCACTGGATGACCTTGAGACAGCACTGCTTACATTTGATAATAAAAGTCATTGGGTTTTAATCCTTGTTCCTTTTCTGTTCTTAAGATTCTCTCCCTTGGCAAACTGTTCTTTGGTTTGTACCTTTGTTCAGGGGGTAACTAATGTTACACCCCTGTGAGGCCTCCCCTTGGGCCATGACATTTGAACTTGGTCTTTACCGCTGCCTGGTCTTGCAAAGATTCCTTCCTGATTCTTCACAAGGATAAAAGCTTTTCCTTTTTGCCTAAGGTTTTGCCCAAGGTTGTATCCCCTTTTCACTTTAAGGAGGACAATGTTCCTTCTTCTCATTGTCCAGCTTCAATTCATTCCAAGCTAATTTCCTTGCATTCCCTGGACATAGTGAGGGTTTTTAAGGTCTACCTAAAGTGCACTTCTTTTCAGAAGTCAGATTTTTTTGTTCCCTGCAAGGTTTGTTGGCTTTTAGAACAACCATTTATAGATGGATCAGCCAAAATATCTCAGGTTTGTGCTCTGAAGCACTGAGATCCCCCTTTCCCTGTCACTGCTCAGTCTACTACTAATGCAGTGAGCGCTTCTTGGACTTTTCATCACCAGCTTCCGTCTCAAGTTTGTCAGCAACTTGGTCTTATATCCACACATTCGCCAAGTTTTATTAGGGAGAAGTCTTGCAGGTGACTGTTTGATCTACCCCTTTTTACCGGGGTGAGGTTTAATCTATGTTATTATTATTTTTATTTATTTTTTATTATGTAGTTCTTCCCGCCTCGCACGAACAATGGATTTGGACCACCAAATAAGCTTCTAATATACACTGCTGTGTCCCTCAATGAATGATGGAGTACTCATTGTGAAATCTTTTTCAATGATTTAGAGCCCACCCATCTTGGGTGTAATTTTTTTGTTGCCAAAGTTGCATACTTTGTGTGTTATGAAATACCAACTTTATATTCTTTTGTACTGCTTTGTGAGCACTATAAGTGGTTATAATTTTAGCCACTAGAGGGAGCTGTTCCTTTTTGTTTGTCTATTTATAAAGGTTTTTATACAAGATTCACACAACTTTAATCCAGGACTTTAGTAATTCTCCTGAAGGCCACAATATACCTTCTGGTCATCTAATCAACAGTGTTCCCCTTTTTCTGCACTTATGCTGTATGTTGTATGGATGCCTGCACTTATGAATCAACAAGCACCCAGTGAGCACCTGCACTTAATTATCACTGTCAGTAGTGGCTAAGGTCATATTTATTGGCTCCATGAGAAGGTGTTACAAAAGAATCCATTACTTAGTAAGAACCATGTAAAAGCACATCTGGAGTATGCCAAAAACAGGAGCATGCCCCAGGTGAAAAATAGAAAAAGCTTTTTATGGTCAGATGATGGCAAATTAGAAGTGTAAATAAATAGGTTTAACCTTTTCCTTTTTGACACTATCCTTCTTGATTCTGCAGTTATGGCAGTCAAATAATGCTTTTCTCTATGAGAGGCAAGGTTGTTACCCTTCTATGCCTGCTCCTGAAGAGAACTACAAAAGTGTACAGGCACAGTGAAAAGAAGAAAGATTCTGCATACCAAACATGTCGTAGAGAACCTGGGTGAATTGGTAATAAAACAAGCAAATTAAAATGTTCATGTAATACTGTCAAGGAGTTAACACACCAAGGTGTCTGAAGAATACAGAGAAGAGTACACCGTCATGGGGGAGGTACCAGGGGTCAAAAAGTGTGGGAACTCCCACCCAAGATCCACTCGCCCACCAAAAAATTGATACGTTCATATGCACGAACGCTTCAAAAGTGGTATTTTTCATCCAATTTTCGTATTGTGTGTATGAAGCTTAACTGTTAGTACATAAAAAAAAATCATTCCTCAATAAACAAGTAATTCTCTGAATCAGCAAGAAGGGGATGGTGGACTAGGGATTATAACGGTGCAAGAATAATGTAAAAGAGTCGGGGTTGACTCACAGTTCAATGCTCATGATGCTTATTATTTAGTAAAACGGTTTTTATTACATATAAGAAATTACATCAATACACAAAGAAAGAAAAAATATATATAGGAAAAAATTGACAATATATTTTTAGCCAGACTCAATCATATAGATCATGACAGATAATGGTTAAAATTTCATTTACAGCAGCATGTAATCATTGATATAAAGAACAATACAGGGTTAGCAATAGGTTCAAATTATGCACAAGTTGGAAGTGCAATTCACGTTTACTGTAAGTAAGGTGACCTGAGATAGACTAGGTGAGTCTTAGTAGACAATTCCGACATGTTTCGCCATAACAATGGCTTAATATATCTAGTGAAGAAAGCATCATAGTTAATTCAATTCAATAATGGGTAAGATAAAGAAGTAGACCCATTTAAATACAAATGGAAAAATAAAGAGGACAAATTTCTTATGGAAAAAACCGGGAGGGTTCCACTAGTTGCCAACCCAGAAGGGGTGCCTTAGCCCCTCCTTCCCTGGTGGAAAAGAGACGGGAAGAGTCCCCCTTAGCGCCATCCCAAGCTTACCCAAGTCGGTGTGTAGATCAGATTCGGTCGCAGCCGTGAGGTAAGGCAGTCATATAGGGTGCCAAGATTGCCTAGCAGAAGGCGGGTACAACCAGATCGGACATTGGACGTTTTATCTGGTTAGGGAGGAATGAACCATATTTCAAAAAAATAAATAAAAAGTAATTTCAGTAGTGTTGTGAGTCCATGAAAAGTTAGTTCATGGACATGACGCCATACACTACATGAGGGACAATGTCTCAAATGTTCACTTACTTTAATTAGTTAAAAAAATACAATTGAAGATGTGTAATGAGAGAACCAGAAGGTTCTAAAAAGTAGTCAAATAATAAACAGGAGGCACCTGAGAAGACATTAGATAAGCAAAAAGTTACGATATTGTACAGGGTATTAAATGAAGAAAAAGAGGCAATAAAATAAGTAAGGTTATGAAAGAAAATAATCAAATACCTGGGTTAAAGTATGAGGTACAAGGCCAATTCTGCCTAAAATAGGCAATTGTGGGCACCCTTAAAAAAAGGGGGAGAAAAAGAGGTGTCCAGACGGTCAGGGGTCTGTAGAGAGCTAAAGAGAGATGATATTCAAACAACCCTCTTAGATAAAAAATAATAGATAAAATGTAAATTGAAAGTAGTACCAAAGAGGAGAATGGCTGGGAAGTTAAATTGCTTACTTGAATGCAGACAGGTATCATACGTCAGGTGCCTCCAGAGTCCTGTGATGGACTGAGGAAACAGGCTGGTTTTTATAACAGCCTTCCAGATTGAGGAGGCGTGGAGACCGCCCCTCAATCAGCGGACAGAGGAGCCTATGTGCATGCGCATAGCACGCCTCCGCCGGGAGCCTACAAGGACCATAGTTCCCGGCGGTAGGCGTGCGACGAGCGTGATGACGTCATCGCCGTGTTCCGGCGAGTGAATGGCAGAGGCTGGAGGTGGGCGGGCTTGTTAGGTCCGCCCTCGGGTGTCCATACTAGGCAAAGAGGCTTTCCCAAAAAAAGACATGTCCGCCCCCAGGGCGGTGGCCGAGTCTAAACAGCCGAACGATGGTGGGAGGGTACTTGGGAGGGAAAGAGAAAGGGGAAACCAGGAGGCGAGATGGAAAAAGACCTAGTGGGGGCTGTGTAATAGAGGCATTCCTGCGGGTTAGGGAAATAGGGGATATCATCACCAGTCATAAATTTTGACTAAAAGCCGTTAATACCGGATAGTTAGAGTTTGCACATGTTTAGGTCATAGCTAATTAAAGACCTTTAATGAGTTTGTGGAAACAAGATAAAGTTTGAACAGGAATACAGGAAAGAATCTAGACATGTCAGGCCAAATTAGAATTGGTCAAGCGTCTATTAGAGAGGTCAGGGGCAGTTTAGCGAAGGAAATAGTGTACAATCAGGATTCAATTCCCATACAATATAGTTGATAAGGTTTCAAATTAATTTCCATATGTATTGGGAGACATGATACATTATTTATAGATA
Source organism: Lithobates sylvaticus (assembly GCA_028564925.1). Lineage (NCBI taxonomy): Eukaryota > Metazoa > Chordata > Amphibia > Anura > Ranidae > Lithobates > Lithobates sylvaticus. Next base: position 268,601,147 of record CM053029.1, read on the forward strand.
GACAAATAGACATATTGCAAGAAACAATAAAACATAGCGGAGCAGGCTTTAGCGCATGATGGTAAGGACCTCTGCGGGCGAGACCCCATATGAAGGGAAAAACGAACATTTTTTCAAAAGGATGGTTTATATTGGGAACGAATATAATGATAAATATTAAAGGAAGGATTTGAAGCTGATATACTCGTTCATACCCGGGTATCTGGTGGCGTCTAAGGTGTATATCCACCTAGTTTCGAGTTGAAGAAGGCGGTTATCAATGTCCCCTCCGCGTATGTTGAGGGGTAAATGTTCAAGGGCAGAAAATAAGATTGCAGTAGGGTCAAAGTTATGTTTTTGAGCTACATGACGATTGATCGCGGTTGAAATTTTCTTTTTAAATAGAGGTTTTATGTGGTCCTGTATGCGGATAGATAAAGCTCTCTTTGTTTTTCCGACATAGAAGCATCCACAACGGCAAGTGGCTAGGTAAATGACTCCTACAGTATTACAAGTAACCCGATATTTGGGCTTATGTAAATTCCCGTTTGGGAGTAAGGTGTTGTTAGAGTTGGACAGAAACATACAGGAGTCACAATGTCCACAGGAGAAAGTACCAGATTGGTCCATTTGTTTTGTGTCATCTGGGGCGTAAAAGTGACTAGAGGTTAGTTTATCACTAAGGGATAATGGTCGCCGATAAGTGATTTCTGGGTATGTTTTTACATACTGTCCTACTATAGGGTCCGATGATAGTAGGGGCCAGAATGTGTTTATGGTATTCCTAACCTGGGCAGACTGATTAGAGTATTGAGTAATGAGACGTACAGGTTGGTTTAGTTGAAGATTTTTGTCTCTAAAGATTAATTCCTTTCGTTCCAAGCGTTTAACTCTATTAAATGATTGTTTAAGTAAATTGTGGCTATAGCCTCTTGATTTCAATCTTCGATATAGTTGATAAGATGCTTGGTAGAAGTCTTTATCATTGGTACAATTTCTTCTTATTCGTAAATATTGGCTGTACGGTATACTTTTTAAAAGATTTTTAGGGTGAGAGCTGGATGCATGCAATATGGTATTGCCTGCCGAGGCTTTTCTGTATAGTGAAGAGTATAATTTGCCTTCATTATCAATAGTTATAGTAAGATCGAGAAAAGTGATCATTTGTTGGCTATACTCCAGAGAAAATTTAAGGTTGTATGTATTGATAGAAATTTTGTCAAAAAAACGTTGTAGATCTGGGTAAGTACCAGTCCAAAAGATTAAAATATCATCGATGTATCTCATCCAGGAGAGTATGTGCTGGGTAAAGCACCTCATCTCCGGGTCCAAAAAGATGTCCTTTTCCCACCCCCCCAGATACAGATTGGCGTAGGAAGGGGCACACTTGGTGCCCATTGCTACGCCCTGTATCTGGAGGTAGTGGGAAGATCCAAAGGTAAAATAATTCTTGGTTAAGATAAACTTAAGCAGGGAACAAAATTATTGTATTGTTGTGCATTGGGGCCAAGGCATTCTAGTTGTTTAGCTATGACTTCCACACCTCTTTCGTGAGGTATGGCGTTATAGAGACATTCGACATCTAGCGCAACAAGATATGAATTTTTAGGTAACTGCTGATTTTCAAGGACACGTAATAGGTGAATGGTGTCCTTAATATACGAAGGGAGTGCAGACACCAATGGGGCGAGATGTTTATCTACGAGCTCACTAGCTTTTTCTGTGAGTCCTTCACAGCCTGAAACAATGGGTCTGCCCGGAGGTTTTTTTATTGATTTGTGAAGTTTGGGGAGAGAATAAAAGGTTGGGGTTTTGGGTTGGGTTACATGTAAGAATTTCCAAGTATTGGTGTCTATGGTTCCCTTTTTGGTTGCGTGAAAAATTAAATTTTGGTAGTCTAAAATATAGGACTTGATTCTGGTAGGACAGATAGGTCTATACCAGTCGTGGTTGTCAAGGATGTCGTGGCACATATTCATGTAAGCCAGGACATCCATGACAACCACGTTTCCTCCTTTATCGGAGGGTTTAATGACTATATTTCCCTAGTCCACCATCCCCTTCTTGCTGATACCCTTACACCAAGGGATGAGGTGCTGTATTATCTAGCGGACCCTCTCTGTCCTTTTGTACATTATAATTCTCTGAATAATCAGCATTAATTCAATTGTACTTCTATGCAAATGTGAACATCATGTTCTGATCTTTATTGGGGAATTTTATTTTGTATATAGAGTTTATGTGGTGAGTTTACACTTTTCATTGAACAGAGTTTGGATAACACAGGGTTAAACGGAAAGGTCATAAATTAACTGCACATTATCTGGACAAAATACTTGGGGAGATAGTGATGTGTTCCTGCTTAGGAGATGTATGTTAGCTTGGGGGGCTGCAAACTCTGCAGGGCTCCAACACACACTCGCTGCTATTCCAACCCTTCACATATTTCCACATAAACTTCCCTCCTGGAATTAAACTTTGCCAGGTATTGTGCTCAGATTACCACCCCAAACTGATGTTCCTCCCTCAGCTCACCTCTCTCCCTGCATGTCCTGTGAGCAGAATAGCTGTGCTCCTCCTCTGGGTTCTTTCATCATATGGCACTGAAGATAGAGGGGGTATTTAGCGGGACAAACAGAGCATGCAGGAGACTGGGGGGGAAATGGGGAGACATAAAATCAGGAGGGGCCGGCGGGGAGGAGCGCATCATGAGAGGTCTGACTAAATACAATCTCTTAGCAGCAGGGACCTGATCTACCTGTCAGCTAGCTGTGATTGACAGGTAGATCGAAGTGGAAGCTGTCATGGGGCCCCCTACTGGCAATGCCTGAATGGTCAGGTGTGTGGCACTTACTATTGCGAGCTGTGTCGGCAGCTGCTGGTGTAGCACCTGCCACACAGCTCGCATACTTCAAAGTCTTGCAGGACACGGCTGCTAACGGGAACTGAGTTCCTGTTGTGGAAAATGTACAGGAACTCCGTTCCCATGCGTTCCCGCAGGACTTGAGCCCTGGGAGGTACCATACACTATATAAAAATTGCTTCCTTTCAGGTACATATTGAGTAATATGAGTAAGTGGGTTATCACTTCAAACAATAACTCAGGCTTGTGTTTTCATAAGGGGTTCCTCATCAAGGAGTAGTGCCCTGTTGGGGAGCCCATGAGCAGCTGGTTGTGGCTTACATATTATAACACTAAAGAAATACTGTGACAAACACATCTGGCTCAAAGTACATTAGAGAAGCAGCCTTAAAACACAAAGTAGTGGATTGTGCCAAACATCGATCCCAGATTTTATTATATTTGGCAGGGCAGCCCCTATGTAAATAAATGAGCTTTTTATATGGAAGTGTGGAATTGCCCTCTAGCAACCAGGTTTCAAAGTATGGTGGCGCTGTCTGCATCCAGGTCCATGCAATCATTTAATTCAATTACCTCTAGCAGTGATAGGGAGGATAATATAGCAAATGAGTCGAGGAACTGGGCTCGCAAGGCATAGCGGAGTTGAATATAATGGAAAAACATATGACCTAGAGGGGTATAGCAATAGTATATAGGGTTGCCCAGCCTGGTCAGAACCAGTTCCCAGACTCGATGATGGAATAACATACTATCTCTATTGTGCCCAAGCCTCCTGCCCCATGCAGTATGGGCAGGGTGAGTGGCTTGTCTGCAAACCAGTGTTTGATATTGCGTGTGGTCTGTTTTATTAAAATTATAAAAATGAGATAGTTGGGCTGCTAAGTAATACATATTAAAAGTCGGGTAGTGTGGCACCCTCTAAATTAAAGAAGTTGTAAAGGCAGAATTTTTTTTTTTTTATCTTAATGCATTCTATGCATTAAGATAAAAAGCCTTCTGTGTGTAGCAACCCCCCTCAGCCCCCCTAATACTTACCTGAGGTCCCTCTCTATCCAGCGATGTCTATGAATATCTCAGCTGTCCGAGATTCTTTGCAAAACTCGGACATTCACAGACATAACCATGCATAATGGGAATTGTAGTTCCTGAACAACTGGAGTGCCATAGTTTGGAGATGCCTGCATTAAGATAAAAAGCCTTCTGTGTACAGCAGAACCCCTTACACTTAACTGAGGTCCCTCTCTGTCCAGTGATGTCTATGAGTGTCTCAGCCGTCTGAGATTCTCCCTCGTGATTGGCTAACACACAGCAGCAGCGTCATTGGCTGTCCCTGCTTTCAAAGTCAGCTAGCCAATCAGGAGAGAGAGGGGGCGGGGCAGGGTCTGGGCTCCGTGTCTGAATGGACACAGGGAGCTGTAACTTGGCTTGTGTGCCCCCATAGCAAGCTGCTTGCTGTGGATGCACTGAACAGAGGGAGGGCAAGGATCACAGAAGAGAGACCCAAGAAGAGGAGGATCTGGACTGCTCTATGCAAAACCACTACAACAATGCAGGCAAGAATAACACGTTTGTTAATTTTATAGGAAAAAGAAGGAGACTTTACAATCACTTTAAAGCCCTTTCAGCCTCTTTCCTCATTCAGAGCCCTTTAAATATAAGCAACCTCAGAGCCCAGCTCTCCTTCCCGAATTCATCCCATTGGCACAGATGCCAATCAGTGCTCCTTAAACTAACAGCAAAGTAGGATTTTTTCCTTCCAGTGACACCACCAACACAGGGACAACCCGGGGGAGGGGGGGGGCAGTTTGCCTTCCTTGCCCTGAGCACTGCATGAGCGTGTACCATCACTGATAAGGGATTGTGTGACTTAAAAGGGGTTGTAAAGGAAATTATAAAAAAAAATAAAAAAATAACAAACATGTTATACTTACCTCCACTGTGCAGCTCAGCACAGAGTGGCCCCGAACCTGGTCTTCTGGGGTCCCTCGGCGGCTGTCTCGGCTCCCCCCCTCAAGTACTTCTCACCTTCATGCAAGCTCCCTCGCATGGTTTGGAGTACTTGCGGGTGCGCTCCCGTGATACAGACGGTGGCTATAGCCGCTCGCTGTATCCCTTGGCCCCGCCCCCGGCGTGCCACGTCATTGGATGTGATTGACAGCAGCGCAAGCCAATGGCTGCGCTGACTAGTGTTGAAGCGGTATGAAACCCAAAACCAAAAATGTAATGTCTTAACCCTGCAACTGTTACATCTGTAGAACAGGTTGTTCCGCTGAAAAACAACAGACTTACTGGCTAGATCAACAGGTGAAAATAAAGGAAAGAAAGCCTAAAAAGCCATCACATGTAGGAATTTGTGAACTACAATATAATAAATGTTTGCTTTTGGGTTTATTACCACTTTAAAGTTAAAGATTGCACAGGGCTCCCTCTCTTTACCAGAAGCCAAAAACATGCAGGGGGAATAGAAAAGAAGACTGGCACTTAGAATTTGACTGTTTCTCTTTCTTGCACTGACAATACCTGGGGCCGGGATTTATTTGCGTAAAACATTAGAATAGAAAGAAAGAAAGGAAAATAGAAGAAAAGAAAAAGAAAGGAAAAGAAAAGAAAAAAAAAAAGGAAAGGAAAGGAAGAGAAAAGAGGGAGGGAGGGAAGGAAGGAGGAAAGAAAGAAAGAAAGAAAGAAAGAAAGAAAAAGAAAGAAAGAAAGAAAGAAAGAAAAAGTAAAAGGAAAGAAAGAAAAAGAAAGCTTGCTATGCAATGCAAATAAAATAGAATTCATCACTTCGTATCCAACATCTTTACAATAAAAACACCTACCCAGCAATGCAACAATGTAGCTAGTGCTCATCTTATTCAAGTTTCTCTTTTGCCTCGACTTTCCATTCTCACTTCATCTTACATGCATACTTCAGGTCTCAAGTTCTGTTCTCAATTAAAATACTTTATGTGGCTGTTTTTTCAGCTCTAGTTCAAGTATAATTCTGTAGAGAATTACAAGCAAGATTCAAAATGCAGACAATTCTTTTTTCTGGACTAAGTGATGGATGTTATCAGAGAAAGTTTTGTTGGTGCATTATGCATTATTGTACCAAGCATACAATAGACAAAATAATTTTTTTACCATTCCTTTTAGATCTTAAAATTTGAGTCATTATTTGTGTTCTTTATTAAAACTTAAAGTGATTGTAAACGATCACCTTGTAAAACAATCCATTCAGTTAAAAATAGAAATGAAAGGCAAAACATTTGTGTATCGATATTTATCACCCTTACAAACCACTTTGACCTACAGGTAAGCCTAGATTAAGGCTTACCTGTAGGTCCAAGAAATATCTCCTAAACCTACACGGTTTAGGAGATATTTGCTAAAAAACAGGCATATGCTGCGAGTGGTGGCTCTCGTGCGCATGTGCGGGAGTGACGTCATCGCGGCTCCGTCGAATGACAGCGCCGGAGCAGGAAGGTCTACCTAGAAGATGGAGGCTCCGTACACAAGGGGACAGCGGTGACTTTGCTGGCTCCTGTGTCAGGTAAGTGACACATAATGGACTACTATGCGATGCATAGTAGTCCATTATGCTTTGCCTTTGCAGGGAAACAAAGAGGAAGTAAACCCGTCAGGGTTTACTTTCTCTTTAAACCCCCTTCCTAACACCAGGCCAATTTTCAGCTTTTGGTGCTCTCACATTTTGAATGACAATTACTCATGACAGTCATGCAACACTGTACCCATATGAAATGTTTGTCTTTTTTTTCACACAAATTGAGCTTTCTTTTGGTGGTATTTAATCACCACTGGGTTTTTTATTTTTTGCGCTATATATGAAAAAAAGTGCATTTCCTGACAGACTTCATGGCAGCCTACAAGTGGGGTTTAGTCCCACCTCTACTACTACCCTATAGGACTCCACTCCCATAAATCTTTGCTCCGAGCCAGCGCCCGTGTTCTTTTTTGTGTCCTCCTCTGAAAGACCTAGTTGATGGTCTTCCTACCCGAAGATTTTTCCTCCTACGATCAGGACCGGCCGAGCTGCGACACTGGAGAAGAGGAGTCGCAATACACCGATAAGCCCTAGCTACTAGCAGGGTATGGAGTGGGCATATGGAAGAGGCGCTGGAAGATGCTACAGGCCTAGCCACTGGTAGGCAAGCAGGACATTGGTCAGTCAGCCTAGCTACCAGTGGTCCGGCTTGTGCATCTTACCTCGGCCCGGTGACGATCGTGGCAGTAGTTTGTTCCATTTATGGCAGCAGTATTTGTGTCACTGTATTGTCTGTGGCTTTGTTTTTACTGTGTTCCCCCACACATCTGCCAGGTGCAGTGTGGCTGGCAGGCATGGCGACTGGTTCCCTCTGCATTCCAGTCACTGTTTACTTCCTGGTTTATTCCTTGGTCATTCTGCGCATGCGCGAGTTCCGGCACGGGAAGGAGGCTTGGCTTGCACATGCGCATAGGCATTAAAATGATGGCAACGAGGTGTGGCTTGCGCACCGGCCGGCACAGTGGTAACGTCACAGGGGCACCCTTTCTAAACAAGGGAAAAGCCTGTAAGCTTTGGGAATGCTTGGGGGCTTACAGCAACGACTTCCCCTAGCCCCTGTTAGTTTGTGCCAGGTAAGGTGCTTCAAGGGGACAGGTGGTGCAGCCTGTAGGGGTGCTTTGTACTGACTTGGTTGCCTTCTTTTCCAGCCCTGATGGAATCCTCACCGCCTGCCTGTGGCCAGCACTCTCGCAGCAGGTACATAGTAGCAGGGCCGATCCGGCACGGGGTGCACAGGGTGCAGTGCACCCAGGCGCCACAGAGGTGGGTGCGCTGGAGTGCCAGAGTGCTCCCCTCCCTCCTCCTCTCCTTGTCCGTAGGCGGCTCTCTCCGCCTGTCACCGCCACCACTGTGTTTTCTCCCCAAGCCCAACCCCCCTCCCTCCTCCTGTCAGCGGAGGAGAGAGAAACAGCTGGAGACCGGAGCTGCAGAGAGACCAGCAGCGGCCGCGCAGTGATGTCACGGGGGGAGGGCGGTCCGTGGCCGAGCCCGACTTGTTCCAGCACTCCTCCTGTGTTTAACTCCCACCTGCTGCCCACCAGCACAAGCCCCACACACGCTCTGTTCTCCACCGGGTGGCACGGCTGCACACTGTCCTCTCCAGCTGCCGCCCGGGTGTTTTTAATTAGCCTAATGGTGGTGGGGGGGTAGTTTGTCCTGGGGGGGTCTATACTAATGTAGGGGGGTTTATTCTGGGGGGTCTATACAAATGTGGGGGGGGTTCGTCCTGGGGGGTCTATACTAATGTGGGGGGGGTTCGTCCTGGGGGGTCTATACTAATGTGGGAGGTGGTTCGTCCTGGGGGGGTCTATACTAATGTGGTTTGTCATGAGGGGGTCTGTATTAATGTAGGGGGGTTTGTCCTGGGGGGTCTATACTAATGTGGGTGGTGGGCTAGTTTGTCCTGGGGGTCTATACTAATGTAGGGGGGGTTTGTCTGGGGGGTCTATACTAATGTGGCTGGTTTGTCCTGGGGGTCTATACTAATGTGGGTGGTGGGCTGGTTTGTCCTGGGGGTCTATACTAATGTAGGGGGGGGTTTGTCTAGGGGGGTCTATACTAATGTGGGGGGGGGTGGTTTGTCCCGGGGTCTATATTAATGTGGGGGGGTTGTTTTGTCCTGGGGGTCTATACTAATGTAGGGGGAGTGGTTTGTCCTGGGGGTCTATACTAATGTGGGGGGGGGTTGTCCTGGGGGGTCTATACTAATTTGGGGGGGTGGTTTGTCCTAGGGGGTCTATACTAATGTAGGGGGGTTGTCCTGGGGGGTCTATACTAATGTGGGGGGTGGTGTGGGGGTGGGTGGCTGGTTTGTCCTGGGGGTCTATACTAATGTAGGGGGGGTTGGTCCTGGGGGGGGGTCTATACTAATGGGGGGTTTGTCCTGGGGGGCTATACTAATGTGGGGGGTGGTTTGTCCTGGGGGGCTATACTAATGGGGGGGGGGGTTGTCCTGGGGGGTCTGTACTAATGGAGGGGGTGGTTTGTCCTGGAGGGGTCTGTACTAATGGAGGGGGGTGGTTTGTCCTGGAGGGGTCTGTACCAATGGAGGGGGGTGGTTTGTCCTAGGGAAGGTCTGTATTAATGGAGGGGGGTGGTTTGTCCTGGGGGGTCTATACTAATGGAGGGTGGTGATTTGTCCTGGGGGGTCTGTACTAATGGAGGGGGGTCTGTACTAATGGAGGGGGTGGTTTGTCCTGGAGGGGTCTGTACTAATGGAGGGGGGTGGTTTGTCCTAGGGGGGTCTGTATTAATGGAGGGGGGTGGTTTGTCCTGGGGTCTATACTAATGGAGGGGGGTGATTTGTCCTAGGGGGGTCTGTACTAATGGAGGGGGGTGGTTTGTCCTGGGGGGTCTGTACTAATGTAGGGGGTGGTTTGTCCTGGGGGGTCTGTACTAATGGAGGGGGGTGGTGGTTTGTCCTGGGGGGTCTATACTAATGGAGGGGGGGTGATTGGTCCTGGGAGGGTCTATACTAATGGAGGGGGACGGTGGTTTGTGCTGGGGGGTCTATACTAATGGAGGGGGACGGTGGTTTGTCCTGGGGGTCTATACTAATGGAGGGGGGTGATTTGTCCTGGGGGGGTCGAAACTAATGGAGGGGGTGGTTTGTTCTGGGGGTTTGTACTAATGGAGGGGTGGCTGTTCTGTACTAATGGAGGGGGGTGGTTTGTCCTGAGGGGGGTCTATACTGATAAAGTGGTGTGTTTTGTCCTGGGGGTCTATACTGATGGGGGGTCTGTACTGAGGGAGGTGTTTATACTTAGTGGGGGGTCTGCAATGACGGAGGGAGGTCTATACTAAGGGACGACTATAGTTGGTGGAGGGGGGTGATACCATGTTTTACTGCACCGGGTGACACCAACCCTAGTGACGCCACTGCAGCCGCAGGCTCTTATTTCCCCTCTCCCTCTCCTCCTCGTGCACGCTGCTGTACTAATGAGCGGCGCACTATGTTTCTTCCTCCGCCTTCATATCGGCCAGGGAAGAAAAAACAAAAGGAGCAAAGAAGAGGATTGTGGGACATGTGGTCCCAAGGACTGGCAGCCCCATTGTAACACGGAAACTGCAGCCCACACAGCATGCTCAGCTGAATGGGAGAGAGAGCCAGGAGCCCGGGAAAGCTTTCAGGGAAGTACACCCAGGACTCCAGAGGGAGAGGGCAGTGCTGAGGGAACACCATCAGAGAGAGAGAGAGAGAGAGAAAGCCACACAGCCTGGCACCATCCCTGGTGGAGAAAGGAATGGAGTCATTGCAGGAATACAGATCTGGGCTCTACAGTCTCTGACCATCTCCTGTACTATGATTGCAGCCTCTGACCGTCTCTAGTATCATGTCTACAGTCTCTGACCATCTCCTGTACTATGTACTATGATTGCAGCCTCTGACCATCTCTAGTATCATGCCTACAGTCTATCTGTCTGGGGGCTATTTCTAATAGACTCTCTAACAGAAGCCCCCTCTGTGGGCATCAGAGAGACTCCCCGCCAGGTCTCATTAGTCTATGCTTTTCCTGTATTTTCTTTATTGGTAAAAGATCATGGGAGGAACCCAGGGTAACGAAGACTTCTTAGGGGAGAATCTCTGTGTTTAAGTCGTTGTCATAGAAACATTTGTAAAGGGGAGGAGTTGGTAAGATGACCACACCCACATGGGGGCACCAGAAATATTTCTGCACCCAGGCGTCTGTGACCCTAGGATCAGCCCTGCATAGTAGGGAGACTTCCCTGGGTGTCACCAGCTGGGGGGGGGGGGGGTAGGTGGAGGACATCATTACCATTGTCTCCCCTAACACAGATGCTTTCTTGTTTCTATTTCTGTCAGCGCTCACGCAAAGGAAGTGACTCTTCAAAGTCTCATCGCCGGCACTCCTCTTCCAGGTCTAGACAACATGGTTCACCCTCAAGATCAAGACAACATAGCCGGGACCCATATCGCCCTTCCACGGCTCACTCCAGCCATACAGCTGAATGTGTCTGCTGGGGATTTAGGCTGGGGGTGTAGGCCTTGCAAGTACCTGTGGGCAAATCCCTATGTGACCTCTGCAACAGGCGAAAGAGGTGGTAGGGACCAGGTTGAAAGGGTCTTTAACCGCTTCCCGACCGCCTCCTGCACATATACGTTGGCAGAATGGCACGGCTAGGCAAAACCACGTATAGGTACGTGGCCCTTTAATTGCCTAGCCGCGGGTCGCGCTCTCCGCCGGCGGTGCGGTCGGGAGCTCCATGACCACGGCCGCGGGACCAGCGGGCCCGATCGCCGCTGGTGTCCCGCGATCGGGTCACAGAGCTGAAGAACGGGGAGAGGTCTGTGTAAACAAACCTCTCCCCACGCTTCCTACTCTGCCTGTCATTGATCGGCTTATCCCTGTCATCGGGAAAGCCGATCAATGACGTCAGACGTCAGCCCCGCCCCCTTATGTTAAAAAAAACACCCACGTCACAGCCCATAACCCCTCCCCTCCCCCTAGTGGTTAACTCTTTCACTGTATGTGTCATTTATACAGGAATCAATGCATTTAAATAGCATTGATTGCTGTATAAATGACAATGGTCCCAAAAATGTGTCAAAAATGTCCGATGAGTCTGCCATAATGTCGCAGTCACAATAAAAATCGCTGATCGCCGATATTACTAGTAAAAAAAAAATATTAATAAAAATGCTATAAAACTATCCCCTATTTGTAAACGCTATAACTTTTGCGCAAACCAATCAATAATCGCTAATTGCGATTTTTTTTTTTTCCAAAAATATGTAGAAGAATACGTATCGGCCTAAACTGAGGAAAAAAAATGTTTTTTTTATATATTTTTTGGGGATATTTATAATAGCAAAAAATTTTGCATTTTTTTCAAAATTGTCGCTCTATTTTTGTTTATAGTGCAAAAAATAAAAACCGCAGGGGCGATCAAATACCACCAAAAAAAAGCTCTATTTGTGGGAAAAAAAGGACAGCAATTTTGTTTGGGAGCCACATCACACGACCGCGCAATTGTCAGTTAAAGCGCCGCAGTGCCGAATCGCAAAAAGGGCCTGGTCCTTTGGCTGCCATTTGGTCCGGGGCTGAAGTGGTTAAGGAGAGTCAGAGAGATGGAGGCCAGCCAGTCCCACAAACCTCCTACAGAGCCTTCACGCTCACCAGTGAGGGAGACACAGGTTCAGGACACATGGGAGTCCTCTTTGCCAAGCCACCCATCTGCTGTTCCCTCGGATGGTGACTCAGAAGGGGTAGATCCCTGCACTGGATTTGACTTCTCCCTGCTGTCTCCTTTGGTTAAAGCCATCAGAAAAGCTTTAAACTGGGACGAGCCAGTGGTGGCCCCTGCCAAACAGAGGAAATACTTCAAGCAACTGAAGGAGGAACTGCTATACAAGCCTTACAGATTTTAAATACTCAGTCACAAACTCAAAACCCATCTCAGTTACTATCAACTCACAATTTGGCTTCAGCAGAATGTAGTACATCTGCCTCTTCTCTTGCTACACCTTCTGACAATTTACAACCACTATTACACAATCTACATTTGAGTATACCACTAACAGCACAATTACAAATGCTACACTGGATGCTCACATATCACCCAACCTAGTACGCCACAGTCAAATTTTCAGTTCTCTGTGACCAACTCACTTCCCACATAGAGTCAGGTCTAGATGTGATCGATCTTACTCCATACCTTTTTAGTAGCTAGGAACTTGATGTCTTAAAATTCATGCTCAGTTTTTGCCCGTCCATGAACATCGATAAATATGAAGCCATTAAAGATGTCTATTTATTCACACGGATTTTAACCTACAAATTCCCGTTCAACAAAGACCATCTTCGATCGAAACAGGACAGACAGATATCCAAAAGGATCATACATTACACCATGGAGGACTTTCAAGCCCTCTGTGACCTAATGCTTTTACTGGAAGTAAATGACAAATCTGACACCACTGGAAGCCAGTTATCTTCAACTGCTAGCTTACAAACTCCATTACCTACTGCCAAATTGAAACTTAAATCTCAGAGATTCCCTGATTTGATGACTAATCCCAATGTGTGGGCCTTTTTGTCGAGTACAGTTAATGACATTAACCACTTGACCACTGGGCACTTAAACCCCCTTCCTAACCAGACCAATTTTCAGCTTTCGGTGCTCTCACATTTTGAAAGACAATTACTCAGTCATGCAACACTGTACCTATTTTTCACACAAATAGCGCTTTCTTTTGGTGGTATTTAATCACCGCTGGGTTTTTCATTTTCTGCGCTATAAAAGAAAAAAGACCGAAATTTTGGTAAAAAAAAAAAAATGAATTTTTCTTAGTTTCTGTTATAAAATTTAGCAAATTAGCAATTTTTCTTCATACATTTTGGCCAAGATTTATACTGCTACATATCTTTGGTAAAAATAAGTATGGTGTATATTATTTGGTCTTTGTGAAAGTTAGAGAGTCCACAAGCTATGGTGCCAATATCTGAAAATTCATCACACCTGAAGTACTGACGGCCTATCTCATTTCTTGAGACCCTAACATGCCAGAAAAATACATATACCCCCAAATTACCCCTTTTTGAAAAGAAGGCATTCCAGGGTATATAGAAAGATGCATGGTGAGGTTTTTGAAGTTGTCATTTTTTCCCACAATTCTTTGCAAAATCAAGATTTTTTTTTTTTATAAAAAATTGTCATATTAGCAGGTTATTTCTCACACACAGCATATGCATACCACAAACTACACCCCAAAACACATTCTGCTATTACTCCAGAGTATGGCGATACCACATGTGTGAAACTTTTACACAGCGTGGCCACATACAGAGGCCCATCATGTAAGGAGCACCTGCAGGCGTTCTGGAGCACCCAGGACAATTCTGACATTTCTCTCCTACATGTAAAAAATCATCATTTATTTGCTAGAAAATTACATAGAACCCCAAAACATTATATATGTTTCTTTAGCAAAGACCCTAGAGAATACAATGGTGGTCTCAAGCGGTATTTGCGCAGCAATTTTTCGGGCCAAAAACAGTTTTCTGCTTAAAAAAAACAAAAAAAAAAACAGTAAAGTTGGCCCAATGTTTTTGCATAATGTGAAAGATGAAGTTACGCCGAGTAAATAGATACGCAACATGTCGCCCTTCAAAATTACACACACTCGTGGAATGGCGCCAAACTTTGCTACTTATAAATACCCATAGGTAATGCTTTAAATTTTTTTACTGGTCACATGTTTTGAGTTAGAGGAGGTCTAGGGCCAAAATTATTGCTCTCGCTCTAACATTCCCAGCGATACTTCACATGTGTGGTTTGAACACTGTTTTCATATGTGGGCAGGACTTGCGTATGCGTTCGCTTCTGCATGCGAGCACACGGGGACAGGGGCGATTTTTTTTTTATTGTTCATTTTCCCCCAAAATTTATTTTTTGATCACTTTTATTCCTATTACAAGGAATTTAAACATTCCTTGTAATAGGAATATAGCATGATAGGGCCTCTTTACAGTGAGATATGGGGTCAATAAGACCCCACATCTCAACTGTAGACTGGGAAGCCTGAAATCCCCCCCCCCCCCCCAAAAAAAAAAAACGATCTTGGCTTCGATCGTATTGGCGAGTCAGTAGAAGCACCAGAGGGCGGCGGGAGGGGGGCATCCCCTCTCGCCTCTCGTAAGAACGATCAAGCAGAGGAACAACCGCTATGATCATTCTTATGGTGTAGGGAATCGCTGGCTGAAAAAGCTGATATCTGAATGATGCCTGTAGCTGCACCCATCATTCAGATATACCTGCACAAAGTCAAGGACGTCATATGGAAGTGGTAAAAATGCTTTTTTTTTTTAAACACAAAGTTGTCCATTTATACAATATTTCTAACACATAGCATGTACATACCAAAAATGACACCCCAAAATAGATTCTCCTCCTCCTCCTGAGTACGACGATACCACATGTGTGAGACTTCCAAAGACTGGCCACATACATACGGCCGAGCATGGCTGGGTATCACCAAGTATTGCAGAGTATGGATGGGTATTGCAGAGTATGGATGGGTATTGCAGAGTATGGCTGGGTATCACAGAGTATTGCAGAGTATTGCAGGGTACGGCAGAGTATTGCAGAGCTATTGGCAGCGTATGGGAGAGTATTGGCAGCGTATGGGAGAGTATTGGCAGCGTATGGCAGTGTATTGGCAGCGTATGGCAGGGTATGGCGGAGTATTGCAGAGTATGGAGGGATGGCTAAGCATGGATGGATCGGTGGATGTGACTGCAATTGTCACAGAGCAGCGCTGTGGGCACTACAGATCCAGCCCACAGCTGCTGACACCGATCTCTCCCCTCCACTGTACCGATTGGTACAGAGAGGGGAGGGAGGAACCGGCGTCATGACGCCAGTTTGTTGACAAGCGATCACGTGGTAAACGGCCGTGATCAGCAGCCGTTTACCGTGATTCGGGATGCGCCGGGTCCACTGTTCTTGGGTGCCTGCCCCAGGGGGTGTGCGAGAGCGGGATTCTGGGAGGACGTCACTGTATGCCCTCCCAGAGTTATCCAACCGTCCTGTAGCCGTCATTTGGCTATGGGCTGGTTGGGAACTGGTTAAACAGATGACTATTACCCCTAGACAGATCAATTTAACACAGCTACAGGCTATCCAAAAACTACAGATCCACCCCAACCTTGAGATCAAGGCAGCTGATAAAGGGGGCAATATTGTCCTAATGACTAAGGCAAACTATGAAAAAATGTGTATGAACATACTACACAACAAGGATTGGTACCCACAAATTTCCGTGACCCATACTTTGAAATTTAAGACTGAATATCTATCCATTATTGGTTCTGCCTAACAGAAGGAACTTATTGACCAAGATTTTTACAACTATCTTAATATACGAACACCTAGGGAAGCAAAATTTTATGCTTTACCAAAAGCCCGTCATTACCCCCGGTAGACCTATTGTGTCAAATATTGTCTCACTGACGGAGAATGCAAGCCGGCTGGTTGATTCCATTCTTATGCCCCATGTATTGGGACTACCGTCCTATACAAGAGACACACACAATCTTCTCAAAACACATTGAGGGAATGGTTGTCCCTCCCGATGTCCTGCTCATGACATTGGATGTTGAGGCTCTTTACTCTAGCATCCCTCACGAGCAGGGCATTGGGATGGTTTATACCTGCCTACGTGAACAGGACCACCATACATGGGAATATTGCGAGTTCATATTGGACCTCCTCAGATTTATTTTAACCCGCAACTGGTTCGGATTCAAGGAGTCCCACTTCCTCCAGGTACAGGGGGTGGCTATGGGCACTTGCTGTGCACCTGCCTATGCCAACCTGTACCTTGGAGGGTGGGAACGTACCATGTTCTCTGATGATTTGTCACCATTCACTAACCACGCATTATGCTGGATGCGTTACATCGATGACATATTTGTCATCTGGATGGGTACTCCTGCTTTATTGGCCACATTTGTTGACACCTTGAACCAGAACCAATTCAACCTAAAATTTACAGTTGCTAGTAGCCCCCATCAAATCACATTTCTATATCTTACCATCTTTAAAGACCAAGACAATTGTTTAGCCTCTACACTCTTTAGGAAACAGATAGCTGGGAATAAACTTTTGCATGCTGACAGATCCATAAGAGCTGGGGTGAGGAGAAGCAACTGTACACTGAGCTTTCCAGTGAAAGGCTGTGCAGCTTCCCAGTGAATGCCTGTTTCAGGATAAGTCTGATCATTGGAGGAGAGCAGGCTGAGTTCCAAGCATAGCTAGAGAACTGACCACAGTGAGCTCTCCTGCCTAGTGTGGTCAACTTTTTTTATAGGAAAGCAGAGGGACTGGCAGGAACACTGGGGATTTCACATAAAGGAAGCAATACAAAGAGAACACTATACTTTTTCATACAAGTACATGCAATATCAGGCACATATCAGGAATAGTGATGGGCTCGGGCATGTTCGGATCGAGCCCACCAGGAAGCCGGCACTGCATACTATCATAGGCAGCATGTGTATGTGCAGCTGCCGGTCGGGAAATGCCATACTGCCTATGATTGGTGGTGTGAGCCCATCACTGATCAGGAATATGAAATGGTAGGATAACCAACACTAAGCATAATGACTTTTTTTTTTTTAAATCAACACCAGGGACAATGCATGTATACATCCTGCTTAGTTTATAAAAGTTGTACCTATCGCTTTCCATAATGAAAAGCACTCTATGAATAAAAGGACATGCAGGTTAATGAAAGGTCCACCTACTCCATTCATCGAGCAAGTTTCATTGTGTAAAGCAATAGTACAACTTTAAGGCCACTTTCACACTGAGGCGTTTTACAGGCATTTTGCGCAAAAATAAATAAATAAATAAATAAATCGCACCTAAAAAGCACCTGCAAACTGCCTCCTCTGCAGCCCCAGTGTGAAAGCCTGAGTGCTTTCACACTAGGGCAGTGCGCTTGCAGGACAGGAAAAAAAAAAGTCCTGCAAACACCATCTTTGAGGCGTGGCTGGAGTGGTGAATACACCGCTCCTAAACCGCCCTTGCCATTGAAATCAATGGCCAGTGCTGCCAAATCGCCTACAAAGCACTTCGCACTTTGCGGGCGCTTTTAACTCTTTTCCGGCCCGCTAGCAACCAGAAAAAGTATGGCTAAAACTACGGTAAAGCGCCACTAAAACTAGCGGCGCTTTACCGTCAACACGGCCAGCACCTCAGTGTGAAAAGTGGTCCTAGGAATGGAGCAGGGCAGAAGGGACAGGCTTACTACTCACTTTTGACTACTACCTGTGACAGGTCCAGCTGCTTGTATTAACCCTGCAGTACCTGAAGATTACAGCTGAGTGGTACCTGGAGTGCAGGACTAAATATATCAACATGGCAGTCACCAGCACAGGAGACACTTTTCATACATTGTAATTACTGTCCCTAGTGCTGATTTAAAAGAAATACTTTACTAAATTTAAAGGAGTTGTAAAGGCAAAGTTTTCTATGCCTTTCTATGCCTTTCATTCTATGCATCAAGATAAAAAACCTGTGTGTAGCAGCCTCCCCAGCACCCCCTAATTACTTACCTGAGCCCCATCCCTCTCCAAAGTTGTCAACGAGTGTCTTAGGCTTCCGAGGCTCGCCTCCTGATGGACACAGCAGTGGCGCCATTGACTCCAGTGGCTGGCAAAGTCAGTTAGCCAATCAGAAGAAAGAGGGGGCAGGGCAGGGTCGGGTCAGGGCTCCATGTCTGAATGGACACACAGAGCAGTGACTCGGCTCTGGTGACCCCATAGCAAGCTGCTTGCAAGCTGAGGGAGAGGCCAAGAGGGACCAGAGAAGAGGAGGATCTGGGCTGCTCTATGCAAAACCAACAGCACAGAGTAGGCAAGTATAGCATGTTTGTTATTTTTAAAAACGCCTTTACAATCACTTTAAGCGCATGAAGCTTAACCACTTCAGCCCCGGAAGAATATACCCCCTTAATGACGAGAGCATTTTTTGCGATGCGCTGCTTTAACTGACAATTGTGCGGTCGTGCAACGTTGCACCCAAATAAAATTGAAGTTCTTTTTTTTTCTCCACAAATATAGCTTTCTTTTGGTGGTATTTGATCACCTCTGCGGTTATTATTTTTTGTGCTATAAACAAAAAAAGACCAAAAATTTTGAAAAAAAAAATACATTTTTGCTATAATAAATATCCCCAAAAAAATACTTCTATAAAAACAAATTTCTTCCTCAGCTGAGGCCGATGTATTCTTCTACATATTTAAAAAAAAAAAAAAAAAAAAAAAAAAAATCGCAATAAGCGTATATTGATTGGTTTGCACAAACGTTATAAAGTCTACAAAATAGAGGATACATTTATAGCATTTTATTATTAACAGCGGCGATCTGCGATTTTTATCGTGACTGCGACATTGCGGCGGACAGATCGGACACTTTTGACACTATTTGGGACTATTGTCATTTATACAGCAATCAATGCTATTTAAATGCATTGATTCCTGTATAAATGACACATGCAGTGAAAGAGTTAACCACTAGGGGGAGGGGAGGGGTTATGGGCTGTGACGTGGTTTTTAAAGTACTTTATTAGACAGCTCCGGGGGTCTTCTTCCGACTTCGGGGGTCTTGTCCCGCTCTTAGTCTCTTCTGCCGGGCCTCCGCTATCTTATTGCAGCTCTTTTACTAGCGTTGGCCCGGTCTTCGTCGCTGTTGTCGCCGCCGCCTTCTGCTTCTTCTTCTTCCTTCTTCTCCCGAGGTTGACACGGCGCTCTCTCCGCTTGTAATGGCTGGGATGCGTTGCGCGGCCACTTATATAGGGACAAGGGGCGGGGTCACCGGCTGATGTCACAAGGTGATCCCGCCCCTTAAGATGTCACAGTCCCAGCATCCCCCGGGACTGTGACATCATAAGGGGTGGGGGTCACCATGTGACATCAGCCGGTGACCCCGCCCCTTGTCCCTCTATAAGTGGCTGTGCAATGCGTCCCGGCCATTACAAGCAGAGAGGGCGCCGTGTCAACATCGGGAGAAGAAGGAGGAAGAAGCAGAAGGCGGCGGCAGCAGCGACATCGACAACAGCGACGACCCAGAAGACCAGACCAACGCTAGTAAAAGTGCTGCAAGAAGATAGCAGAGGCCCGGCAGAAGAGACGAAGAGCGGGACAAGTCCCCCGAAGTCGGAAGAAGACCCCCCTGAAGTCGGAAGAAGACCCCCCTGAAGTCGGAAGAAGACCCCCGGAGCTGTCTAATAAAGTACTTTAAAAATCGGTGTTGTGTTTTTTTTAACACTTTTTCCCTTAGGTGAATGGGTAGGGGTACCATGTACCCCATACCCATTCACATAGGGTGGGGAGCCGGGATCTGGGGGGCCCCCTTATTAAAGTGCCCTTCCTGCTGCCTTCGCCAATCCCAATTGGGAGCCCACCACTTCTGCAGCACCTGTACTTCCCCCATTCACTGGCCAACTTGGAATTCAGGTGGAAACTTTTTATTCACTGTTTTTCACTGAAGATCTCTATAGATCTATTGTGGACCAAAGCAATTTGTACCATGGTCAATTCATCTCCGCTAATCCCCATTTGACCCTTGCTAGAGAATGGAAACCTATTATGGTTTGTGAATTTAAGACCTTTCTGGGCCTATCCCTCCTCATGGGCATAACTAAAAAGAGTTACAGTCATATTGGTCCACTGACCCAATTCACCATATGCCCGTGTTCTCTGCCTCCATGGCCAGGGCACGATACGAGCAGATCTTGCGCTTCATGCACTTCAATGATAATGAACACTGTCATCCCTGGGGTGACCCTGGATACGATCGGCTCTACAAAATTCGGCCCCTCGTAAACCACTTTAACCAACAGTTTGCAGCCTTGTTTACTCCCAAACAAGTTGTCTGCATTGATGAGTCCCTGATTAAGTTTTCTGTCCGCTTGTCTTTTAAACAGTATGTTCCCAGCAAGCGTGCCAGATATGGGGTCAAGATGTTTAAGCTCTGTGACAGGGCCACAGGCTATACATATAGTTTTATGGGTTACGAGGGAAGAGATAGTCATGTAGAGCCGGAGAACTACCCAGACTACATAGGAAGCGCTGGTAAGATTGTGTGGGACTTGGTGTCACCCTTATTCCGAAAGGGGTACCACTTGTATGTGGACAATTATTACACGAGCGTGACACTTTTTAGTGACTTGTTTGATCATGGAATTGGCGCATGTCGCACCGTGCAATCTAATTGCCCTTGGCTTACCCCAGAGCTAATTAGCCTCTAGACTGCTTTTACAAGCATGGTTTCTTCCATGGTTTTCTCGGGCTCTCCTGTCCGAACAGGGAACCTGAGAATGCAGGCGGTGGTTCCACCAGCTGACCATAGAGCTGATCAGAGACCAGAACAGCTCCAATCATCTCTATGGCCTAAGAAACCGGAAGCTACAAGCATTTCATGACTTAGGTTTTGCTGAATATAAACAGCGCCTTTGGGAAATTGGCAAAGCATTTTATCACACCAATCTTGGTGTGGTCAGATGCTTTGAGGGCAGAGGAGAGATCTAGGGTCTAATAGACCCCAATTTTTTTTTTTTTTTTTAAAAGAGTACCTGCTATCATAGGGGATATTTACATTCCCTGAGATAACAATAAAAATAATAAAAAAAGGAGCAGTTTGAAAAAATAATAATAAAGCGAAATAAATAATTAAAAATAAATAAAAAAGTACCCCTGTCCCCCCGTGCTCACACGCAAAGGCAAACGCAAGTATCGGTCTGGTGTCATATGTAAACAGCAAATTGCACCATGCATGTGAGGTATCACCGTGAAGGTCAGATCGAGGACAGTAATTTTAGCAGTAGACCTCCTCTGTAAATCTAAAATGGTAATCTAAAAAGGCTTTTAAAAATGTATGTAGTTTGTTGCTGCTGCACATTTGTGCGCAATTTTAAAGCATATCATGTTTGGTATCTATGTACTCGGCATAAGATCATCTTTTTTATTTCATCAAACATCTGAGCAATATAGTGCGTTTTAGTACATTAAAATTAAAAAAGTGTTTTTTTCCCCCAAAAAATTGCATTTGAAAAATTGCTGCGCAAATACTGTGTGAAAAAAAAATTGCAACACCCACCATTTTAATATGTAGGGCCTTTGCTTTAAAAAAAAATATATAATGTTTGGGGGTTCAAAGTAATTTTCTTGCAAAAAAATATTTTTTCATGTAAACAAAAAAGTGTCAGAAAGGGCTTTGTCTTCAAGTGGTTAGAAGAGTGGGTGATGTGTGACATAAGCTTCTAAATGTTGTGCATAAAATGCCAGGACTGTTCAACCCCCACCCCCGTCCCCTCCAAATGACCCATTTTTGGAAAGCAGACACTCCAAGCTATTTGATGATAGGCATGTTCTTCTTTCCAAAATGGGGTCATTTTGGGGGAGGGGGTTGTGCTAGCTTGGCATTTTATGAATAAAATCAATGCGCTCCCAAAATATTAAAAACACAATAGAGTACAAAGTCGGGGGCCCCAAAGCCGGTTCGGAAAATGTAATTCTCTGCTGCAGAAAAGTGCTTGACACTTTCCGAACCAATTTTGAGGCCCCGTATCTCGGGGCCACTTGGTGCTAGAAACCCCAGATATGTTGTAGTGCTGGTTCCACTGGGTTTGCACACCAAATTTGGGGTTCCTAGCACCAAGTGGCCCCGAGATACGGGGCCCGAAATTCAGTTCTGAAAATGTCATTCTCTGCTGCAGAAAAGTGCTTGACTCGAGTATAAGCCGAGGGGGGCATTTTCAGCACAAAAAAATGTGCTGAAAGTCTCGACTTATACGGTACATCAAAAATAAAAAAATAATAATTAATAGCAGAAGATTAATTATATAAAACAAGCACTTTAAAGTCAAAATAAAGTGCAAATGCAAGATGCAAAGAAAAGTGCAACAGTGCATCTTTGCATCTTGCATTTGCATTTTATTTTGACTTTAAAGTGCTTGTTTATATAATTAATCTTCTGTTATTAATTATTATAAATGTTTTATTTTTGCTGTATTTTGGAGTCATCACAGCATATATATTGCACTTTACTATTTATTGCACTATATTGTGGTTTTAATATTTTGGGAGCGCAACACCAACTATTGATTTTATTTATACTGATTTGTGGGTAGTGTTTGACCCTCACAGTGTTTGCAGCACTCTTATATGTCTATTTAATTTGCCATAGTAGCGCGGGAATATCTACCATTTATTGGCATTTTATGGCCTTCGAAACTGTGATAGGTAGTAAGGAGTGAAATCAAAAAATTACACCCTTAGAAATCCTGAAGGTTTTCAGGGTCCTGTACGCAGCTAGGCTCCTAGGGGTATCTACTCTCTAAAATGTGGTCATTGGGGGGGGGGGGGGGTTGTACTGCCCTGCCATTTTAGCACCTCAAGAAATGAGATAGGAAGTCATACACTAAATTCTGCGTAAATTCCAGAAAATGCACTATAGTTTGTAGACGCTATAACTTTTGCGCAAACCAATATACACTTATTGAATTTTTTTTTTGCCAAAGACATGCGGCTGAATACATTTTGGCCTAAATGTATGAATAAAATTGAGTTCATTGAATTTTTTTTATAACAAAAAGTAAAAAATATAACTTTTTTTTCAAATTTTTTTGTCTTTTTCCGTTTATATCGCCAAAAATTTAAATTGCGAAGGCAATCAAATACCATCAAAAGAAATCTCTATTTGTGGGAAAAAAGGACACAAATTTAGTTTGGGTACAGCATTGCATGACCGCGCAATTACCAGTTAAAGCAGTGCAGTGCCAAATTGTAAAAAGTGCTCTGGTCATTGAGCAGCCAAATCCTCCAAGGCTGAAGTGGTTAAAGACCCGGGAGGTGAAGGTGTCAAGGGGTTAAGCTTGTTTTCTTAAATTTTCATCTGGTGATCCAGCCAGCAAGTCTGTTTATCAAAAGAACAAGCTCTCCAGCATGAATCAGTTACAGATATCAGGCAAAACATTTAACACCGACAGGGGTGCTTACAATGATCAGTTTTTATTTACTTTCCAAAAAGGATAAAAAAAAAACCTGCTTGTTGTAACTGCTTTAGCTTTTCTAATGTGAATTCAGTTTGTTAGTGTATCTAAATCTGCTAGTGCATCTAACACCGCCCTCTCCCTAGACTGAAAATGCTGCTGTCCAGGTGCCCCCTGTGCTTATTAATCTAGAGTAGAGACACTATAATACATAACGGTAAGTTACTTGTCAGATCACCAGGTGAAAACAGAGGGAAAGAGACTAAACTTATGCAGCCATCACATCTGATCTATAATATATTGCATTTTTTGTTTTGGGTTTAATACCGCTTTAAATACTACAATATTTCAAAGACTGGGTGAGGTAGAAGAACGTTTTAAAAGTAGCTTCAGAAGGCATGCAAAACATTAACAACTTGTCTACTTAGGCATATTTTTAATTTTGAAAACATGTCAAAATCTTGCTCAAATTTACTTTAAACCCCAAAACAATTACATATTTTATGACAGTAGAGAACCTGGACAATAAAATAGTGTCAGTTGCAATTATTTTTATTGCGCACTATATTTGCACAGCTATTTATATTAAAATTAATCCACCATTATATCTACTGACACCAATAGCAAACTGGAGAATAAGAACTTTCTTTATGCATACAATAATCAAAAGATTGAAATACAAAAAACATAAGGAAATATAGCCCTGGCCGACCTTTAAGTGGTTGTAAAGGCTGAAGGTTTTTTTTTTATCTTAAAGCGGCGGGCCACCCTAAAAAAATAAAAAAAAAATAAAAAAAATGCATCAAAATGTCCCTAAAAATCTGAAAATCTGGTTTAACTTACCAAAAATGGCTGTTGCTAGGCAGATCGCCCTAAACTGCCACTTCCTACACCGCGGTTATCTTCAGTCTTCTCCTCCTCGCGTTGTCTTCTGGGAAATGGGGCACGCTGTGTTCTGGGAACTGTGTGTGTCCCAGAACATAGCCGGCCATTCACAAAGCGATGCAGGACTCGCGCATGCGCAGTAGTAAACGGGCAGTGAAGCCGCAAGCCTCCACGGCCTGTTTCCCTTAGTTGCAATGGCGGCGCCGGGACCCGAGAGCTGAGGGACAGGTCGGCCTCGGGCGGCCGACATCGCAGTCACCCTGGACAGGTAAGTGTGCTTATTAAAAAAGTCAGTAGCTACAGTGTTTGTAGCTGCTGACTTTATTTTTAAAAAGCTGGCCCACCACTTTAACCAATTCAGCTCTTTGGGCATACTATGTACATTCAAAGAGTAAACCTGTGATTACACGCTGATGGCTGCATTAGCAGCCATCAGCCTGTGTAGGTTTTGAAGAACCAGCAACCAGCTTCAAAATCAAAGTGATGCGGCAGCTCAATATCTCCCAGTTAACTCTAAATTGATGCGTTGTAGAGGCTTTTAAAGCGTCACCTATGGTGATTTTTGGGCACCATAGTTTTTGGCGATATCGTGGGCGCACTCAATTTTTAAACATGGAGTGTTCGGTATCCAATTACTCGATGCAACCTCATCTGTTATATTTTGTACCAAAAATGGGTATTATATGGTGTGGTTTTGCACTAAAATTCATTATATTATAAAGATCAAAAAGTGCTTGCTGATAGAATCCATCAAGATATGGTCGCACCGAAAGCCAAGGCACACTTGTGTGGTCAGTCCAGAGTGAACAATAATGAATATGTAGAATATGCAGTAAAGGTAAGGCAGATAATGACCATTCACACTACATCCAGAGAGTGGAGTGCAAATTCCTTCAAGTGAACCAGAGCCACGCAAAAGAAAGAAAGCACTATTTTTCAGGCTCCATGCACACTAGATGCTCAAAAAATGCTAAAAAAAACACTGGATAAAAACACTAAATATTTAGCTTTTTTTTGCCAGCGTTTATAGAAGCGTTTTCAAGTGTTTAGGAACAGTAGCATTTTTCGCTAAGGAGCGGACAGCCCTTAACAACCATGTTTTTTATCTTAGCCTTAGCTGGTTGTTAAGGAGCAGGCTGGCAAGCCGACCGCCGCATCCTTAACAATGGATGACTCATCAGCCGTCAGCTGGGTTCACCGTTGACAGCTGAAAGTAAACTAAACTAAACTAAACTAAACAACTGCTGGCAATAAAAAAATTAAGAAAAAAAAATGGCGTGGGGGGGGGGGGGGGGGGGGGTCCTCCCCCAATCCATACTAGGTGGATCTGGTAAGGATTTTAAGGGGTACCCCATGCCAAAATTTTTAAACGAAAAAAAAAGGCATGGGGTTCCCCACAAAATCTATATCAGACCCTGGCATGCAGTGCCCCCCCCCCTTCCTTAACATTACCAAGCCATCCTACACCCCTGCCTTATCCACCCTAGCAGGAACCTAAACTCATGATTCCACAGAGATGGCAGAGTCCTTTCATGCTTTCTATGAGGCTCTCTATAATCTGCACCCCCACCCCTCGGCGGACCGTCTCCAGGATAGGATGGAGGCAATAGATGCTTATCTTGCGACGGCAAATCTGCCCTCTCTCAGTGATGAGGAGGTAGCTTTGCTCTCGCAGCCTATAACCGCAGAGGAACTCGCGAGCGATATTGCCGGGTCTCCGAAGGGGAAAGCGCCTGACCCGACGGCTTTACAATTTCCTATTGCAAAGGCTTCCAAGCACGATTGGCGACCCACTTTGTCACCACCTTTAATACAATCCTAGACAACCGTACCATTCCACTAGACCTTTTGCAAGCAAGCATTACCGTTATCCCTAAGCCAGGAAAAGATCCCCTTCTTTGTGCAAGCTACAGGCCTATTTCCTTGCTTAATTGTGACCTTAAGTTGTTTCCCAAAATTCTAGAGAGATTAGGCTCTATACTCCAATGTATAATCCCCCTAGATCAGGTCGGATTTATACACAATAGAGAAGCATGGGATAACACAAGGACAATAGATGTTGTGGCAAGGGCCAAACGTCTTAACATCCCATTCATCCTACTGTCTACAGACGCCGAAAAGGCGTTCAACAGGGTGAACTGGACTTTCCTCCTAGCCACCTTGCGACGCCTTGGGATGCAGACCTCCATTATGTCCTGGATTTCTGCCATATACTCCACCCCCACTACAAAGGTCAGGGTAAACCGAGTAACTTCCAGCCCCTTTGCTATAAGTGATGGCACGAGACAGGGGTGCCCGCTTTCTCCGCTCCTCTTCATACTTTACCTAGAACCACTACTGCAACACATTAGGCTTGACCCTGACGTTAGAGGACTCGCAACTAACACTTACCACCATAAAAAAACATCTTCTGTTTTACATACCTCATCGCATACCTCTCTCCCGGTCCTCTTAGCTGAAATGCGCCAATATGGTGATCTATCGGATTTCAAAATCAATTTTCAAAAGTCAGAAGCGCTCAACATCCCTCACTCCTGGCTCCCTGGCTCGCCTTGATAGTAACTTTCCATTCCGATGGACTCCTCAGGCTATCCAATACCTAGGCACTAAGATCCCTTCTAACCTACATCCCATCTACCAACTCAACTTCCAGCCCCTCCTGAACATTTTCTCTTTTCTTGATTTCCTGATTTCTTGGTTTCCTGATTTGGTAGATGCAATATTCTAAAGATTAACACCATGCCCAGACTGCTCTACCTTTTACAAGCTTTGCCAGTTAGGATTCCGCAGAGCTTCTTTGGTAAGCTACATACAATTTTCATTAAATTATGTCTGGCAGGGCAAGCCTTAGCAACTTAGGAGATCGCTTCTGCAGCAGCCAAAACTCAGAGGTGGGGTTGGTCTCCCCGACCCAGCCCTTTACTATACTGCTGTCCACATGAAGAGTAGTGGACTGGTGCAGACACTTGCCCCATAAATTATGGGTCTGCCTGGAACAGGAAATGGTGCCGATTCCTTTAGCAGGCTTACCTTGGAGCAGGACCCAGTTCTCACGATTTTTCTCTCTGCATCCATTGATCAAGCCCACTTTGCAGGAGCTCCACAGATACTTCAGGATAGCAGAGACGGCCAGCTATCCCTCCCCGTTAATTGGACACCCAGACATTACACCAGGTATCACTGACAGGTCCTTCCGGCTCCAATCAGACCGGTGCCTCTTTTCTTGGCCCTTCTGAGTGGGTTGACCCCTCAGGCCTATATTCAATCCTTAATTCCTCCATTTTAGGTAGATGGAAGACTTCACAACTTTCCCACTTCCTCCGATCCCTCCCTGAAAACGGTTGTTTCCGTAGACAGCTTACATCTTTCGAAAACCTGTGCCTGGGAGATACGGAAAGTCCCTCTCCTATTCTTGCAACATCTTACTTGCTCACACATCTCAACATGACCCCCCATATTTGAAGAAATGGGAGAGAGATCTCAACACCACATTTACCGAGGACCAAAAGAATCGTATACTCTGCTTTGCACATAAGTCCTCCTTGTGTAGAAAGTATCAGGAGATCACCTACAAGATTCTGACGTGCTGGTATAGGACTCCTTTGGTGTTAGCGTCAATATTACCAGGACACAGCCCTCTGTGTTGGAGATGTGGTACCCAAACTGGCACATTACTTCACATCTTCTGGGAATGTCCAGGACTCTCCCTCTTCTGGAGACAAGTTCTACAGATCATTCACAAGATTATCGACATCTCTCAAGATAACCCAGCAGCAGTACTCCTAAACCTGACGCCCATGTCTTGTAAGCGATATCGCAAATCTTTACTGAAACACCTCCTGAATGCAGCAAGGGCGTGTGTCCTCAGCGTATGGAAGCAACAATCTCCACTAGTGGTGTCACCGTGGTTTGCCAGGGTGGGTGATAAACAGCGGATGGAGCATCTTACAGCTGTCCTAGGCAGTGTTGCCAACCTACCAGATTGAAATTTACTGACACGACACCCAAAATTTACTGGCACCACCAAGTTTTTACTGGCATTTACAAAAGTTACAAAATTACAGTTGTAAGTGCAAATTTCAGTATTTAGGCTACAAATAAGTACAATATGCAATTAGAAATGTGATTCAAGGTAGATATTAAGGCAAAAAGCATATTTCTTATTCTATTTTAAATATAGTAAGTGGCTCAGGGACAGGACTCAGGGGCAGGCTCTCACAGTGACACTGGCAGCAGTGTGCAGCAGCATAGATCACTGACACGTCCCATCCTGAGTGACAGTGACAGTCTCTCTCCATGCCAGGTGGTCCTCTCAGTCCCCTCCAGTCCAAAAAGCATTGACAGTCCCGCTCCCGGCTTGCCTTGCTCCCGTCCCACAGACCCGCACACGAGGCTCTGGCCACCCGGCTTGGCTCCCTTGCATCATGACATCACACGACATGCTCAGGCACTCTGCCCCCCGCTGGTACCACCCAAACACACTGTAGTAGGTACTTGGATGGTCCTGGCCGGCTCCGGACCCGAGCTGCGCTTGCTCAGTTCCGAGTCAAGCGTCACGGCCATTTTTTTACTGGCAACCTTTTCCTCTTACTGGCATTTACTGGCAGGAGAAAAGTGCCGGTTTTTTACTGGCTGCCAGTAAAAATACTGACGGTTGGCAACACTGGTCCTAGGGGATAGAGAGGAGGAACATAACACCCGCTGGACACATTGGGATCTGTTCCGATTCTCGGACGATTACAAGTCCTACCATTGAGCCTTGGGCCGTTGACCTTGCCAGAGCTTTCTATCCCCCCACTTACTTTCCTTCTACTGTTCTTTCTCTCTTCCTCCCTATGTTTCCATCCCCCATTGACACCTTCGGTGTCGTCCACTTTTCATTTCTAATGAAGAGAAAATTCCCTCTGTTTGCGGGGTTCCATTGGTGCCGTTCCTGTGAATCCAGGACTAATGCTGCGTACACACGATCAGAAATTCGGCCAGCAAAAGACTGATGAGAGTGTGTATGCTCCATCGACTTTGGCCAAATTCCATCCAGCAAAAGATTGAGAGCATGTTCTCAATTTTTCGGTCGGAAAAAGTTCTGATCGGAAATTCCGATAGTCTGTAGCAATTCCGACATGCAAAATTCCTACGCATGCTCGGAAGCATTGAACTTAATTTTCTCGGCTCGTCGTAGTGTTGTACGTCACCGCATTCTTGACGGTCGAAAGTGCAGCAAACTTTTGTGTGACCGTGTATTCAAGCCAAGCTTGAGCGGAATTCCGTCGGAAAAAACATCCAAGATTTTTCTGATGGAAAATCTGCTCGTGTGTACGCGGCATAAGAGTCACACTTTATAGGAGGTAGACTGTTTGTTTTAGTTCTCTGGAGTTCAAGGGCGTGGTACCTGCCAGTTAGGGATAAGGACGTTTTACCTCTTATGTATGTAGTCGTTTGCAACGACTTATATTTTTTACATGATTCCCCAGTTTGGATTTTTCTTTATTAAGATCAGGATATTTATAAAATTTGTTCTGGGGAAATAGGACCCCTGTATCAAACTAGATCTCCTACAATATCCAAAAGAGGCTGGGGGTTATTGGCCCCAAACCCAAGGATTTATTTACACTAGCTGCTAAATTGCAGTATCTAGTACAGTGGAAATCAGAGGCCTTAGCTGCTCTCTCGTTTCGCTTAGTTTCTTTTGGTTTTCAGGGACGCCAGCCACTGCTAGCCCTGGAGGGGTCATCAGGGTGCTCTGCTTTTTCTAATATACCCACTTTAGTACTTATACAGTTGTGCTCATAAGTTACATACCCTGGCAGAATTTATGATTTCTTGGCCATTTTTTCAGAGAATATGAATAATAATACAAACATTCAAGTTAGACTTACCAGTAACTTGTTTTCCAATGGCTTTCAGGACAGCACCTGAGAGATCATGGCTCCTCCTCCCACAGGAAACACCTAATCAATTAAGTCTTTAATAGGAGGCCTTCACGTTGCTTCCATCAGTTGTTTGTAGAGAACCTCCAGCCCCAGCTGCAACACATAAGCGACAGTTATATCATAGTATTACAGCAACATACATAATAAAAAGGGTGGGTTACTGCTGTCCTGAAAGCCTACTGAAAAACAAGTTACCGGTAAGTCTAACTTGAATTTTTCCAAAACATCTTTCAGGACAGCACCCAAGAGGATTATCGAGACTTACTCCATTTAGGGTGGGACAACAGCCTGTAAGACTTTCCTTCCGAAAGCCTGGGCCCCAGCCGTCATGAGGTCTAACCTATAATGACGGGCAAAGGTCGTCAGATTTGTCCAAGTAGCTGCCTTACAGATTTGTTCGGGGTGGCACCAGCTTTTTCTGCCCAACTCACTGCCAAAGCTCTTGTAGAATGAGCCTGGATACTCACTGGACTCGCTTGGCCTGTAAGGGAATAGGCTCCTGAGATAGCTTTTCTTAACCATCTGGCAATGGTTCCTCTGGAAGCTTGTCTTCCTTTATCACCAGCAAATAAAATGAATAATGCGTCTAAACGTCTAAAGTCTTTAGTGGCTTTCAAGTATGAAATTCTTCTTTCTTCGTACCCGATGGATTAGAACGAAACTTAGGAAGTATTATCTCCTGGGTTCGACTCTGGACTGAAGTGCCTGTCGGTAAAAAATTAGGATCCGTCTTTAGAACAATTCGGTCTGAAAAAAATCAAAAAAAATGACTCCCTGATTGATAAGGCTTGCAGCTCACTGACTCCTCAAGCTGTTGTAATAGCCACTAAAAAAAAAAAAAAAATGGTTTTCAAAGTAACCAATTTCAGGGAGGCTAAATTAATGGGTTCAAAAGGTTCCTGGTCAGGGCCTGTAGAACAACTGACAAGTCCCATACTGGACAACTTTTGATTACCACTGGTCTAGACCGGGGGAGAGCTTTAAAGAATCTGATCCCTAAGGGTTCTGATGAAATTTTTTCAAAAATACCCCCAGTGCGGCAACTTGAACCTTGAGGGTTCTGACGGCTAGGCCATTGTCCGCTGCATCTTGCAGGAATTCCAGAATAGAGGAAACTTGTTTTAATGATCTGCCGGATGCTGTGCAGCAGGAGTTGAAGACTTTCCAGACTTTGGAATATATTGCTCTTGTAACCTTCTTTCTGCTAGATAGGAGGGTAGCAACCAATCTATCCGAGAAACCTTTTCTCAAGAGCTGCTCCTCAGAAGCCAAGCTGTGAGTTTTAGCTTTGCTACTTCCTGGTGACGTAAGGGACCTTGTAACAGCAGGTCTTGTCTCAATGGAAGGTGCCAATACGGTTTTAGTTGCATCTGTAGGAGGGATGAAAACCAAGGCCTTTTGGGCCAGAAGGGCCCAGATTACTGTCGTATCCTCTTTCCAGATTTTTTCTATGACCTGAGGGATAAGCTGAAACGGGGGGGGGGGGGGGGAAGGTGTAGCAGAGGTCAAATTTCCAACTGTGCGCCAGAGCATCTACTCCCAGTGATGACTCGTTCCTGTTCAGAGCAAAGAAGCGAGACACGTGAATTTTCCTGCATCGCAAAGAGATCCACTCTTGGCCGCCCCATTTCTTCACAATCAAACGGAAGACATCTGGATTCAATTGCAACTCTGCTTTGAATACCTGATTCCTGCTGAGGAAGTCCGCTACCCTGTTTAGAGTCCCCTTTAAATGGACCGCGGACATGGATAGAGTATGGAGCTCTGCCCAACTTAGAATGCTTCTAGCTAGGTCCTGCAGAACTCTGCTTCTGGTTTCCCCCTGTCTGTTTATGTAGGCCACCGCCATGGCGTTGTCTGACAGGATCTGAGTATGCTGTCCCTGGATTCCTTTTGCAAAGGTCAGTGTGACGGATCCGGTACCCAAGGTGTCCGCCGTAAATGCTTCCTAAGTCCTGGAACATGAGTCCAATGGATCTGGTTATAGGAACCCCCAAGAATTAGACAAGACTAGTTCTTGGAGTACATCAGGAATCTTTATTTGACATGTCACACACACACACACACACACTATAATATATATATATATATATATATATATATATATATATATATATATATATATATATATATATATATATATATATAGCCAGATGACTAAAAGCTAACCTAATTAGCATGAGCTAATTATCTTAATCATTGACCCAGACTAGTTGACTGAGAGAAGACTTTTCAGGTTAAGACTTCAAGGCTCCTAGCTCATTTGAATGACTATTCAGCAGACATTACCATAAACATTAACACAGGGCTAATTAGCACAACAACATTGTGTGGAATACTCCTTACAAGCCAGACCAGCCTCATCTACATTACACAAGGCAACAGACAGGCTGGCTGGAGTAGCATCTGACAGTGTGTGTCCCATAATGCATGGGACAACACACATTATATATACATATATATCCAGTCTATGTGTCTTGGGGGGCCAGCATGGACCTAAATCCAAGTAAAACCAGCTGAGCGGTCCCCAGGCATACAGCTCACAAAGAGCACCGTTCCCCCAAATGCCAGGGCCCATAATCACAAGGCAATAGGCTCGCATTCAGTCCCCTCCAACAGCCTCTGTCCCGGCTAGGTCTGTCACAGTCAGTAAGGCCATTTCTATCACCTTTAGTTCCCTCCAGTTTGAGGACCTCAGTGCTTCTCTTGTGGACTACGAGCCGTGAGCCCACCGACCGCTCATGTGAGCCCCCCAACCCCAGGAGCTGGCATCGGTTGTTAACCTTACCTGATTTTTGAAAGGCCAATACAGGCCTTATGAATATCTTGTCTGGTTCTTCCACCACCAGAGACTCCTTTTTACCCTGGTGGGGATCTTCACTAGTGAATCCAGCGAATCTTGCTGGTGATCCCAGGGTTTTCAACAAAAAAAACTTAGCAGGGGTCTGAAATGGAGCTTTGCCCACTGAACTGTCAGTATGGAAGAGTTCAGGGTTCCCAACGCTGACATGATCTTCCTGATGGACAGAAGCTGACTGGACTGTAACAGTGACACCACTTCCACCAACTTTTTCAGTCTTTCTTCTGGAAGAAATTTTTTTTGCTCCAAAGAGTTGATACGGAAACCCAGGAATAACACTTCCTGTGAGGGAATCAGATTTGACTTTTGGAGGTTTAGGATTCACCCTATGGATTCTAGGTGAACATGTGCTCTGACCAAGTTTTCCTAAAGACCTTCTCTGGTTTGAGCAAAAAAACAGCAGGTCGTCCAGATAAGGAATCACTGAGATTCCTTCTAGGTGCAGAGGCGCCAATGCTTCGGCCATTATTTTCGTGAACACCCTATGCTGTTAAAAGCAAAAACGGCTGCTAGGCATTTGAAAGGCTGCAAGATCTCCAAGCCATGCACCAATAGGTTGCAATGGCTCTATATACCTGGGCCAAGGTAGTATATGGCTGGGGGGTAAGATAAAGTAAATAGGATAATATTAGTGTCACTAGGAGATCAAAAAGTATATCATGCAGGGTAAATGGCATGAGGTAAAGAAAGTAATGTTACCTGATGGATAGAAGTCCTGTAGTAAAGTACAGCAGAGCGCCGGCAGGAAAGTGTGATAACTAATCCCGCCATTGTTCAGGTTTATATATGTATGGGGATTGACATCAGCTGAGCGGGCCGTGGGATGGGTACGCTGAGCTGATTAGTATGATTGGGGCCAGGTGAGGGGATGGTGGCTCAGAGGCCATGGAGTATTTCCCCCAATGAGATCTCAGAAGCGGCGGCGCCGCGCGTCGTCACGCCCGGGGGGGGCGGGGCCTCGTGCGGCGTCGGAGCGTCACCGACGCGGGCAGACTAACCCCTCCCCGCTTGCTGGAACGCAAGCGAAGGGCGCATGTGATGGAAACGTGCGCCTCAATGGGTATAAGCGGCGCATGCGCAGTAGGGAGTCCGCGCATGCGCACATTGTCTTACCCGCGCCGGGCAGCCTGGATAAGTCAAATGGAAGCAAGAAAAACCGATTATAGGCATGAGAAGATGAAAATAGTAATCATAGTATTGTTGCCCTGCAATAGATTTAGTGCAGGGAAGTATTGGGATGTCAGCAAGTGAGTCACAGTATCATAGAGATGGATGGGGCACCCCCTAGTGGACAGAGACAGACAATGCATTAGAATAGCAAATACAACGATATTCACATATCTTTGAAAGTAGTAGAAGAAATACATTTGCATTGAATCTGTTTAAATGGCTATAAATCAAACAATACAGACAATGCAGTAGGGCTGGTATGTTATATAAGCATATTTTTTAGATCATTGTACAGGTGCATTTTTGATGGGTGTAAAAAGAAGATGCAGTTGCTGTCATATGAATGGATTATTAGTAATTACTAATAATCCATTCATATGACAGCAACTGCATCTTCTTTTTACACCCATCAAAAATGCACCTGTACAATGATCTAAAAAATATGCTTATATAACATACCAGCCCTACTGCATTGTCTGTATTGTTTGATTTATAGCCATTTAAACAGATTCAATGCAAATGTATTTCTTCTACTACTTTCAAAGATATGTGAATATCGTTGTATTTGCTATTCTAATGCATTGTCTGTCTCTGTCCACTAGGGGGTGCCCCATCCATCTCTATGATACTGTGACTCACTTGCTGACATCCCAATACTTCCCTGCACTAAATCTATTGCAGGGCAACAATACTATGATTACTATTTTCATCTTCTCATGCCTATAATCGGTTTTTCTTGCTTCCATTTGACTTATCCAGGCTGCCCGGCGCGGGTAAGACAATGTGCGCATGCGCGGACTCCCTACTGCGCATGCGCCGCTTATACCCATTGAGGCGCACGTTTCCATCACATGCGCCCTTCGCTTGCGTTCCAGCAAGCGGGGAGGGGTTAGTCTGCCCGCGTCGGTGACGTTCCAACGCCGCACGAGGCCCCGCCCCCCCCCGTGCGTGACGACGCGCGGCGCCGCCGCTTCTGAGATCTCATTGGGGGAAATACTCCATGGCCTCTGAGCCACCATCCCCTCAACTGGCCCCAATCATACTAATCAGCTCAGCGTACCCATCCCACGGCCCGCTCAGCTGATATCAATCCCCATACATATATAAACCTGAACAATGGCGGGATTAGTTATCACACTTTCCTGCCGGCGCTCTGCTGTACTTTACTACAGGACTTCTATCCATCAGGTAACATTACTTTCTTTACCTCATGCCATTTACCCTGCATGATATACTTTTTGATCTCCTAGTGACACTAATATTATCCTATTTACTTTATCTTACCCCCCAGCCATATACTACCTTGGCCCAGGTATATAGAGCCATTGCAACCTATTGGTGCATGGCTTGGAGATCTTGCAGCCTTTCAAATGCCTAGCAGCCGTTTTTGCTTTTAACAGCATAGGACCAATCTATACTTTGTGAATACCTTGAGACCATACCTCTGTACCCCAAGACCACCGGGCTATTTTGGGCCCTTTTTCTTCAATGTTTTGCAAGTGAGTACCATTATCATTGAGTGGTTTAATCATAGGTTCTACATCTATCAATATTAAATGTTGTATACTAATTGACTTTACTCTGTCTTATACAGTACTATTGAGCAAACACAGGAATTGTTATTGCCTTGAAAAAGGACGTCCGTCCGAAACATGTCGGCATTTTCCTGAAAGACCCTGATATTATCGCAAGTTGTTGTGCAATTTGTTGCATCCTATGTACATGATTATGGTTACATATGTTTCCATGTATATATTTTTTCATTCTTTGTAAAACTGTATGCCTATATACCCACTTACCCCCTACCTTTGGGCCTATTGCCCTAAATAAAATTTACTTTTTGTTTATATGCATATACTCTCTATGTCTATCTGTTTAAGCTTCTCTCTGGGGTACAGGCCGTGTTTATGCACACTAGACCAAATGGGAGTTCTCTGAATTGCAGATGTACCATCTTCCTCCCTTTTTTCAGTGCCAACATCAGATATTTGTGGGACCTGGCAGCAATAGGAATGTGGAGGTAGGCATCTTTTAAATCTATTGATGCCATGTAGCACCCTTGATTCAGGAGGTTTTTTACTGAGAAAATGGAATCCATCCAAAATCTTCTATACTCTGATTTGTTCAGCATTTTGAGATTTAGAGGCGGAACTTTCCTGAAGGTTTCTGAACAAGGAATACATGCGAGTAGAAACCCTGGAAGAACTCCCCTGTCGGGAACGGAACAATGACTCTGAGATTTCAGTTCCTGAATTAGGGACTTCATGGCGAAAGCCTTGACCGGATCCCTTGGGACATTTGTCACCAAGAATTTTTTTTTGGAGGTTCTTCCATGAATTGCATCACGTATCCCTGGGAGAGCATATTCACAATAAACTGGTTTGAAGTAATGGCTCTCCACTGAGGAAGAGTCTTCCTCCGACCTTGAGGGGGGAGTCATTGCGGTTTCCCGGAGGTCGTAGGAGGATTGAAGAGCACTCCACTCCTACTTTTGGTCTTCTGGGAAGACCATGACTTCCTCTTGCTCTGCGTTTTTCCTTCCTGCTGCCCTTTTTGAGGCCGAAAAAAACGCTTATGGGTCTGCACCCGTTTCTTCTTGACCGGAAATTACTTATTTTTATCAGCCGTACGGTCAAGAATGGACTCTAGCTCATAACCGAACAGCAAATCTCCTGCAAAGGGAATGCTACACAATCTGTTTTTAGATGCAACATCCCCAGGCCAAGTTTTCAGCCACAAAGCCCTCCTAGCAGATTTCGTTAAAGCTGCTGACCTGGCTGACATGGAAATCGATTCTGCTGAAGCATCCGCAATGTAGGATATTGCTGCAGACAAAGTTTTAAAGGAGTCCAGAATCTCCTGTTTTGGGGAATCCGCCATAACACGGACCTTCAGCTGGTTAACCCAGTGTTCTAAGTTCCTTGCAACACAAGTTGTTGCCATTGCCGGTTTTAGATTGTTCATCATTGATTGCGAGGTTCTTTTAAGAAGCAGGTCCATCATTTTATCCATGGGCTCCTTCAGAGTGCCCATATCCTCAAAGGCGAGGTCCGTAGACTTCGAGACCTGAGAAAAGGCAGAATCCAATTTTGGAACCTTGTTCCAGATAGAGTCAGGACTGTCCTCAAATGGAAATCTTCTCTTGTGAGCCCAGGAAAAGAATGGCTTTTCTCAGGTTCCAGCCACTCTTTTTTAATCATATCTGTGATTATTGAATGGACTGGAAAAGAACGGCCCTTTGAATGTCCCAAACCAGCGTACATGCGGTCTTTTCCTCTTCTATCCCCAAAGTAGCATGGATTACTTTCAGGAGTCATCCAATCTCTTCTAGCGACATTTTGTACTTGGAAGCTTACTGCTTCATTTTCCTCCTCCTCAGAATCTGTTTCATCTGGAGCGAGGGAAGCAGATTCTTGGGAAGTGTCCTGGCAGAACATTTTGGGGTGTTTAAGACAGCAGCTCTTGTGCAACGTTCCTTTTGGCGTCCCAATTTAAGGCTGGGTTGCCAAGATTATGCTAGGACTTGTGAAATATTCATTTAAAACAAGAATGACAAAATAAAATCCTAGGATTTGTTAAAGAGGTGTGCCCCTTAAAAAATTTTTTTTAAAAGTTAGCAGCTACAAATACTGCAGCTGCTGACTTTTAAGAATCGGACACTTACCTGTCCAAGGGTCCAGCGATGCGGGGGAACGAAGCCCCCCCTCGTTCCCCGCTCCTCTCGCACACTTTGAAGTGAAGTGCAGTTGCTGTAGATCTGATGCAAGGAAAATTTAAAAAAAACACTGCATTTTTGCTTGTACATAATTGGATAATAGAAATCAGCAGAGCTTCCCCTCATGTCTACAGTGACTGCACTTCCAGTGCACAGTGGATTTGCCTTTAGTAAATAAACCCCTGTGTGTTTTTCTGTGTCCATGTGGAAAGTGAATCTGTATGGGTGTTGCTTCATAATTATCAATCAGCTGCTGCACTTGCAGGGCTTTAATAAGAAAAAAAAAAAGTCTGCATCCCTTTAGATGTGATTTCCTACTGGGAGTATCTCACCAAAAATTACATTTTTGTTGCAGGGGATGCCTGAAATCTGACTTGAGTAGACTTCTGAGAAAATCAGTGAGCCAATCACACAAGCAGGAAATTAGGTTTCTGAGGGGCGTTCTGTACACATTCTGTATACAGAACGCCTCCAGGTAGCCATATTGCATTGCAATTTACAGAAAATTACAGAGCTACAGATATTAAAAATAACCTTTCTTTTTCAAACATTCAATTACAATATGACTTGTGTTGCAATATACATGTTATATATATATATATTTATTTATTATTTGCCATTTTTTCCCACAAAACTGGGGTAAAAGGGTAACTCACCCTTTAGCCACTTAAAATTCCAACAGGGAGCCAAGTGCAGAAAGTAAACCAAGGAGCCAAAGTAATTCACACTGGACTGCTGCTACTGCACTCGAATGACCAAATGAGAAACAGGCAAAAAACAACAGAATTGGGAAGCGCAGATCCAGAAGGTGACAAGGAATCAAGAGATGGAATCCATGTGAAATTTGAAACAGTTTAATGCTGATAAAACATGTAACCAATACACAGTACAAATGGGAAAAATCGTCAGAATGGCCAAACTCACTGTGATAGTGCCAGCAATGGAGCCAAGGTGGTGGAGAAATGTCTGTCCCGCTTCCGTGAGGGCTATCAAGAGCATGTTATCTGAGGAAGGGGTTAAACCCCAAAACATGTAATCGTATACCGCTCAAGCGCCGTCACCTGCTGTGATACTTATCACATCTCCTGCTCTGAGTCATTTGATCCATCAGGCTTTGCCGATGTCTGCCTGCAGTCGGAGAGCGAGTCCTGTGGTGTCTGGACACCTTGCAGCTCAGCCTCGTACCTGCTGCCTCTCCAGCATCCATCTCTGGTCTCACCTGCCGCTGCAGTGGCTCTGCCATTTCCACTTTGGTCATACAGTGATTGCGCTTCCTAGATCTGGACCCAGCCTTTCTTCCCGCTGATGTAGCCCGGCTTTGGTTATGGTCACCGCTCCCAGCTGTTGGAAAGTGTTTTCAGGTTTCCCCATTTTTGGTCT
The DNA here is from genome assembly GCA_028564925.1 of Lithobates sylvaticus. NCBI lineage: Eukaryota > Metazoa > Chordata > Amphibia > Anura > Ranidae > Lithobates > Lithobates sylvaticus. Next base: position 268,640,492 of record CM053029.1, read on the forward strand.
GCAGCCACCTCTGTCCACAGCCCTCACGGAAGCTGGACAGCCATTTCTTCACCATCTTTTGGCTCCATTGCTGGCACTATCACAGTGAGTTTGGTCATTCTGATGATTTTTTCCCATTTGTACTGTGTATTGGTTACATGTTTTTATCAGCAATAAACTGTTTTAAATTTCACATGGATTCCATCTCCAATTGATTCCTTGCCACCTCCTGGATCTGCGCTTTCCAATTCTGTTTTTACCCTTTAGCCACTTGCCTACTGGGCACTTTCACCCCCTTAATGCCCAGACCAATTTTTAGCTGTCAGTGCTGTCACTTTGAATTGCGCGGTCCTGCAACACTGTACCATATGAATTTTTATACATCTTTTTCACACAATTAGAGCTTTGTCTTTGTGGCATTTAATCACCACTGTTTTTTTTTTTTTTTTCTGAACAAATTAAATACCAAAAAATTTGAAAAAATAAAAAAGTTATCAGCGTAGATGTCCCCTTTCACACTTGCTGTTTACTGGCTCTCCTCTCCTCACACTGACAGCGCGAGGGAATGAATGCCGATAATCAGAAAGTGTGTTTACATTGCAATCAGCTGTTATTGGACACAGCTGATCACATGATTTACCCCGATCTGTGATAAGCTATGAGGACATAAAAGGACATAGCCATTACAGAGAGTGCCGGATGCGAGCCACAGTGGGCAGGTGGGGAGAGTGGTTCTGGGAGGATGTTAATAGACCCCCCCCCCCCAAAAAAAAAACTGGACGACCATACTGTAGCCGTCATTTGGCTATAGCGTGGTTGGCAAGTGGTTAATAAGTGATGAGTGTTCCGTATACATACTTGATGATATTGAAAATGTGAAGGATGAAATTAATGCGGCCAGAAATGTTTATATTAGAGTACAAGCAAAAAGATTCCCTTGAGTATAAACATCTTGGTATTAAAGGTTTATCTATTGGCAATCTTGAATATTATAAACGAACAAGTATCTTGTAAATCAAGGGGTGGAATGTAGTGCAGGTTTTTAAAAGCTATTAGTTTACGAGAAACTTAGTAATAGTTTTATGTTATCAATTATGTTAGTGTATAAGTAATCACTTCTATTTATATACAACATGCCTAATGTACAGTATAACGAGACATTTGGTCCCATTCTTCTGTTGGGAACATCTGACCTTTTTTATTCTATATAGAGTGGCTCAAACCAAATTTGAATAGTTTTTGGGCTGCTTAATATGTGGCTGGAAGACAAAAAGCCATACGAGTTGGATTCAGAACTGAAGAAGAATAATCTTAATCAAGCGGACTGTCCCCTCCAGGTATTTCATTTTTAATGGAGTTGTGACTCCCCTGGACTGAATGCAGACAGCAGTCCCGGAGTCCACCCCCCTATCCTGAGCTCTCTGTCCACCCCCCTCCCATCCTGAGGTCTCTCTGACAGGTCTCTCTGACAGCAGATTTGGCCACTTTATATAGCAACATTGGACAAAGTGACAAGATGGAAGCTGCTGAGTACTATTTAAACGAAGCATCAAACATCTCTGCCACCCAAATGATTTATTTTAAAATGAATGACTAGATTTTGCTATGATACAGAACTACGTCTGGTTCAATGTTTTATTTGCAAACTAGTGGCCATGGGAACTAAATTTGATCCCAGCCTAGCCAACCTTTTCATGGCTAGGTGGGAGGAGGATGTTGTTATATATTCCGGGGACTGGCTGGAATTAACATTTTACCTGCACTACATAGATGACCTCCTCCTCCTCTGGCAAGGTAGTGAATCTTCTTTAAACAACTTCTTTGAGACTTTGAATAATAACACCCTGAATATTAAATTAACACACCTACAGTAACGTTGAGATAAATGTATTGGACCACACTAACTAAAGATGGAACCAACATTGTCACTAAATCGTTTTTTAAACCCACAGATAAAAACAGCTTTATTCCAACTGACAGTTGCCACCACCCTCTTTGGCTTAGGAATATTCCCAAAAGCCAAATTGTTAGAATGATGCATAATTAAAAAAATCTGGGAGGACTGGGATTCTCAAAAATATTTATTAAGGGGTATGATGTGACAGCTTTAGAGAAAGCCATACAACAGGTGGCAGATATGGCTAGAGATAGTTTATTACAACCTCTGAATAAGAAGGAGCGACCTAGATCGGTGCATCCTTTTTTACCAGCTTCTGTGTTTGACACACACACAAATTAAGATCATCAGGAGACACTGAGGGATTCTAAACAGTGAACCAGTCCTGATAAATTGGCTACACTGAGGGACAGGTTAGCCCCTAATCTGATAGACCCGCCTCAAGTGGTCACCCTTTTTGCTGATCTAAAGTGTTTTTATCCATGCAATCGTTGCATGATTTGCAGATTGGATGGTACTAACTGTGCAAAACTGTGTCCTTCCAATCTAACTATACAGGGAAAGATTATTCTGTTGGTTCATTCATTTCTTCCAATAGTGTACATGTAGTGTACCTCCTGGAGTGTCCTTGCAAGAAACAATATATTGGAAGCACAACCAAAAGATTGAGGGACCACTTGAGGGAGCACCTCTATAAAATTAGAAGGGGCCTCAAGGAACACTCCCTTTTAAAACATTTTAGGGAATGTCATCATCCCAAGGGAATTAAATTCATGGGGATCAATATAATTCGACCTCACTGGAGAGGATGCAATAAAAGCAGAGCTGTTAGAAACTAAGTGGATTTATGAGATGTGTATTTTCTCTCCTCTGGGCCTTAAAAGTAGAGATTGATATAAATTGTTTCATAGACAGTTACGAACACTGTTGTAGCCCATTGTATTTTTTATTAGATATCCTTTTTATAGCTTTACTTTTACCTCTTTTTTTAAGTAGTAGTATTTGACACTTCAAATAGTCTGTTATTGGGCTTTGTTTCTGTGGACATACTGCTATTTACTGCTATTTTTGATGGTTTGTATCCCTTTTTGTTTGCTCATTGATACTAGATCAATGAGCAAACAAAAACCCACGGGTTTTATTGAGCCATGTGATGATGATTTTTTTTTTTTTTTTTTTTTTATGAGTAGCGCTTGGACATCTCTCATCTGCAGTGCCAATAGGACTACCAGAAAATGGTAGTATCCACAACAAAATAGTGCATGTTGATTCCGCACTCTGCAGCGCCTGTTTCACATCTTTCGTTTGCAGTGCCGCTAAGACTACCAGAAAATAGTGGGTCCACAACAAAATGGTGTGCGTTAATTACACGCTCTGCAGGCTATTTAAGGAGACCCAACTTGGCATCAGTGGTAGGCGGTCCCCTGAAGACGTGCAGGCACATGAAATGCGTAGGGAGGATTTTTTATGTTATATACTTTTATAAATTTACAATAAATTACTACACTATAATACCACTCTGGGGCTCCTTGTGGTGAGTAATTTTCCATACTGGGTGAGCCGTCCAGCCACGCATGACTGACACTGAGGAACCCATTGTGGGGATCGGGATAGAGGTTCTATATGATGGGAAAGCTTTAAAACAGGCAGATTCTCACTCATGACACTCATTGTTCTGGTGAGTATGCATAGTGGTGATGGAATCTGCACATTGTTCTGGTTAGTGCATAGTTGTAGTAGAATTTGCACACTGTGGATGCACTTTGAGGGCCAGTTCACACCACAAAAATGCACTCCGGATACGTTTTTGCTTGCATTTCACACCAAACACATTTCCAGTGCGTTTTTTGATACAATTTTCTATGTTCCAGTACAGTTCTGTGCACAAAAAAGGCAGCACACGCTACTTTTTTTTTCTGTATCGGAAACTGACTGGAACTAACTGCACTGGTGTGAACTAGAGCCATTGGAATACATGGAAAACACTGTGCATGCATTTTTAGTGCAGAAAAAAAGTGCACAGAATTGCATCTGGTGTGGTGGCACTAAGTTTATTTAAAAGAAGCATTTTCCAGTGGATTGCTCTGATGTGGATATCACTGTGATCTATCCGTGGATGATCCATTCGGCTTTAATCAGGGATTACCTTTTTTGGACACTAAATTCTATGAACTTTTTCACCATTAGGAGGATGTTATTAAATGATATACGTGTAAGGCTGGCCGGAGGCTAGCATGTATTTGTGGGTGGAGTCTGAGAGGGCTTTTTAATCCTCCTCCTCTGTAAGGGATGGTGTTTTCGGCGTTTCTGGGTTCAGAAGGGGGTGGGGCCAACACACGGCACTTCCGGGTCCTTGCCGAGCTACGATCGGCTGCAACAGTGGTGGCAGTGCCTCTCTCGGTGCTCACACCGGGCTCCACCGGGGAGACCGCCTGCCCACCCACCTTGTAACCCCTGGGTACATCCAACATCACAAGGGGGGCGCCCCCTTCTCCTAGTGTTTACGCCGGGGGAGGGGTGCGATCGGCAGCCCACCAGCGCCTCTCTCCCAGGGCAGATCCGGCTTCAAGAGGAGGCCGCCCACCCGCTTCTCCCTGTGTTCACGCCGGGGGGGTGATTGGCCCGCCCGCCAACTCCTGTCCCCATGCACATCAGCTCCATGAGGGAGCCGCCCACCTGGTGCCCTGCCGGGGGGGGTGATCGGCCGCCCGCCAGCTCCTCTCTCCCCATGCACATCTTGCTACATGTGGGGGCCGCCCGCTTCTCCGGGTGTTCACACGGGGGGTGATCGGTCGCCCTCCAGCTCCTCTTTTCCCATGCACATCTGGCTCACACGGGGGGGGGGGGGGATGGGCAGCCACCAGACCACCTGCTCCTCTCTCCCCACAATTGGCATTGCTGCAGCACAGTCACAGAGGACATTAGACCTACACACAGCAGTCATGGCAACGGCCAGACGTGAGGTGACGGGTCTGATGAGGCTTAGATGTACCATGCTGGAGTATCATTGTGGCTTTTAAGTCGCATGTCATTCTCAAGCTCACATAGGTCACATTCATTGTCAGCAGGGCTTGGCATACCTGGGAGGCTGGCAAGACAGGGGGGACGTAAACCACCTACATTGCTGCTTTTACTTTGTTATTTTGTTTTCTTTGGTCAGTGTTTCTATCGTAGCGTTTCTGCCCCAGGAGTTCGGTCATAGCATTTTTCTGTCATAACGTTTCCGTCATAGCACTTTTCTGTCATAACGTTCTGCCCCAGCATTTCCATCGTATCGTTCCGCCCCAGCATTTCTTTCATAGCGTTCCGCCCCAGCATTTCTTCTTTCATAGCGTTCCGCCCCAGCATTTCTTCTTTCATAGCGTTCCGCCCCAGCATTTCTTCTTTCATAGCGTTCCGCCCCAGAATTTCTTCTTTCATAGCGTTCCGCCCCAGCATTTCTTCTTTCATAGCGTTCCGCCCCAGCATTTCTTCTTTCATAGCGTTCCGCCCCAGCATTTTCTTTCATAGCGTTCCGCCCCAGCATTTCTTTCATAGCGTTCCGCCCCAGCATTTCTTTCATAGCGTTCCGCCCCAGCATTTCTTTCATAGCGTTCCGCCCCAGCATTTCTTTCATAGCGTTCCGCCCCAGCATTTCTTTCATAGCGTGCCGCCCCAGCATTTCCATCATATCGTTCTGCCCCTGCCCCGGCATTTCGGTAATGGCGTGTTTCTGCCCTGGCATTTCAGTCATAGTGTGTTTCTGCCCATGGCATTTCAGTCTTAGCCTGCTTCTGCCCCGGCATTTCGGTCATAGCGTGCTTCTGCCCCGGCATTTCGGTCATAGCGTGCTTCTGCCCCGGCATTTCGGTCATAGCGTGCTTCTGCCCCGGCATTTCGGTCATAGCGTGCTTCTGCCCCGGCATTTCGGTCATAGCGTGCTTCTGCCCCGGCATTTCGGTCATAGCGTGCTTCTGCCCCGGCGTTTCGGTCATAGCGTGCTTCTGCCCCGGCATTTCGGTCATAGCGTGCTTCTGCCCCGGCATTTCGGTCATAGCGTGCTTCTGCCCCGGCTTTTCGGTCATAGCGTGCTTCTGCCCCGGCATTTCGGTCATAGCGTGCTTCTGCCCCGGCATTTCGATCATAGCGCTTCTGCCCCGGCATTTCGATCATAGCGCTTCTGCCCCGGCATTTCGGTCATAGCGCTTCTGCCCCGACATTTCGGTCATAGCGCTTCTGCCCCGGCATTTCGGTCATAGCGCTTCTGCCCCCGGCATTTCGGTCATAGCGCTTCTGCCCCGGCATTTCGGTCATATCGCTTCTGCCCCGGCATTTCGGTCATAGCGTTTCTGCCCTGGCATTTTTCATAGCGTTCCGCCCCAGCATTTCTTTCTTAGCGTTCTGCCCTAGCATTTCTGTCTCAGCGTACAGTCTCTGCATTTCTGCCTCAGCGTTTCTGCCCCAGGATTTCTGTTATTGCATTTCTACCTCAGCGTTTCAGTCTCAGCGTTCTGTCATAGCGTTTCTGCCCCAGGATTTCTGTCATGGCATTTTTGCCTCAGTGTTTCTGCCCCAGGTTTTCTGTCATTGCATTTCTGCTTCAGCGTTTCCGTCTCAGCGTTGCTGTCATAGCGTTTCTGCCCCAGGATTTCTGTCATAGCGTTTCTGCCTCTGTTTCAGCCTCAATGTTTCTCAGAGGGTTGTTTCTCGGAGGTTGTTCAGTCATGGCATATACCCCGGTAGCTGTTTTCTTCTTCGTTGGTTGTCATGTCTCATCGTATATTTGTTCATGTTTGTATCTGGGTCAGTTAGCTAGGGCTCACATGTCGGGATCTGTCACGTCTACATATCCATACGGGCTGAGGTTTCATTTGTTAAAATGATTGTTGACCACAATCTTCTCGCCTGTATACCATACGATATATGATGCATGTTTATTTACCACACTTGTACGACTACCCACTACGGTCTGTGGGTACACTAGCCCTGAGTTTTTAGTTTAATTACCTGTCTCTGCGCTGCAGATTACTGGTGCTCACTTACTACCGTCATCAGGTTCATTTATGTGCAGTGGTCTTGACATTTCTGCTCATGTTCTCATACTTAGGTAGGCACAGAGGGGCCTTGTTGTTCTCATGTCTGGTTGTCTGTCATTTCTCTAGTTTGTGTTCTCAGGTGGGCTGTATTGGCATCCATACCGATATCAACCATGCTTGCACTAACTTCCATCTGTCCTGCCCGTTGTTAGGGTTAGTTGATTGGTGCAGATGTTGTTTAACCACTGGGCTCACCCTTGGGTCGGAAGCAGTCGTCAATTTGCTTTCAGTTGACGTCCTGTTGCATAGAGGCCCTGGTTACCACCCAGGGATTTATAGTCTCTCTCAGGGTGTGTGCTAAGCCAGGTCCTCTTGACGGTCCTTAAGTGGTAGGTTTGGGCAAACGTCGTCATGATTCTGGATTCCACTCTCGGCTCTGATCTCTTGTCTAGGATGTTGCCTGGAGAACTGCTCAGGAACTTCAGTCCAGTCATCTTTTCCAACCCCAGCCTGTTCCAGGTAGGGGGGGCTTCAGTCACTTTGGGTATGACTGTATCATGCCATGGGACTTATTTCCCAGGGATGGAGTCTAGCCCTCCTTCCTCGGTTGAGGATTCAGACTCGGTTGTCAAGTTACAGACTGAAGCACGACCAGATCGAATCAGGTGGGAGCAGTGTTCTGTGTCTGGCCTAGTTTCTCCATGTTTGACGATGCTTATTGCCATAGCACATGGGCCTTATCCGCCTACTCCATCACATCCATCAGGTATCCAACCTTCCAGCCAGTTGTCCTTTTGCACTCAGCCTCTCACTTCCTCATATCAAGTATGGGTAGGCTTGGTGGTATTTCACTGAGCTACTTCACTGGTGTCCATTTGAAATTTTTCGCTCTTCTCGGCCATCATGTTGCAGGGGCTCCTCGTGCCAGCCTTTGCTCCCTTTCCCCACCTATCCTCTCATTCACAAGCAGTTCATTCTCATGTCTGGGTTGTCTTGGGCATCAGGCTTAATCCAATCTTTCACGGGACGTTTAGTTGAGTTCTGGGTAGCTTTGCAGGTTCTATAGGGGGTTCCTTCTCATCACCAAGTCAGGAGTCATGGGTTTCTCCTGTCATATCGGATACTTACCGGATACATACTGTTGCCATCCGGGTGCACGATACTCCAATTTATGGATTGTTACCTTCCCATCCTCACCTAAATTTGTGTCTTTTTGCCCTCTTTTCAGGCATACTGACCAGCTAGGCCATGGCACACCTCAGGCCTTGGTTCTTAGGAGTATCGCATTTCCCACTTGAAGACTGACTACAAATATCTTTTATGCACTATGCCACCTTATAATTTTTACATTAATTGGTTTGAGTGCTGTACTATTCAGTATTTTGTGGTTTCGTGAAAATCTGCCACCTTTTTGTGCAAGCAGCTCTTAACCTCCTAGCGCTCACTTTTCCTTGTGTGTAGATGAAAAAAAATAATAAAGTATATAATATATATATATATATATATATATATATATATATATATATTTTTTAAAAAAAAATGGAAAACCTACTGCACAAGGCATGGCTAGAACCCCTACTGGATCTATTATAGGCAGACCAAGTACAGTACAGTTGTGCTCATAAGTTTACATACCTTAGATTGTAAGCTCCTTGAGGGCAGGAACTGATGTTAATGTACAATATAAATGTAAGGCGCTGCATAAATTGATGGTGCTATACAAGTACCTGTAATAATAATAAATAATAATACCCTGGCAGAATTTATGATTTTTTGGCCATTTGTCAGAGAATGTGAATGAGAACACAAAAACATTTTTCACTCATGGTTAGTGTTTTGGCTGAAGCCATTTATTATCAATCAACTGTGTTTACTCTTTTTAAATTATAATGACAACAGAAACTATCCAAATGATCCTGATCAAAAGTTTACATACCCCCGTTCTTAATGCCGTGTATTGCCCCCTTTAACATCAATGACAGCTTGAAGTCTTTTGTGAATGAGGCTCTTTATCTTCTCAGATGGTAAAGCTGTCCATTCCTCTTGGCAAAAAAGCCTCCAGTTCCTGGATATTCTTTGGCTGTCTTGCACTGCAGGTTTGAGATTTCCACAGAGTGGCTCAATGATATTGAGGTTAGGAGACTAAGATGGCCATTCCAGAACCTTCACTTCATTCTGCTGTAGCCAATGACAGGTCGACTTGGCCTTGTGTGTTGGATCATTGTTGGAATGTCCAAGTACCTTCCATGTGCAGCTTCCTGGCTGAAGAATGCAAATGTTCCTCCATACTGACTTAATCTTGCCATCAATTTTGACTAAATTTCCTGTGCCTTTGCAGCTCACAAATCCCCAAAACATTAGCGATCCACCACCACGTTTCACAGTAGGAATGGTGTACCTTTCATCATAGGCCTTGTTGACTCCTCTCCAAATGTAGCATTTATGGTTGTGGCCAAAAAGTAAAATTTTGGTCTCATCACTCCAAATGACGTTGTGCCAGAAGGTTTGAGGCTTGTCTCTGTGCTGTTTGGTGTGTTGCAAGTGGGATACTTTGTGGCATTTGTGTAGTAATGGCTTTCTTCTGGCAACTCGACCATGCAGCTCATCTTTCTTCAAGTGCCTCCTTATTGTGCATCTTGAAACAGCCACACCACATTTTTTCAGAGAGTCCTGTATTTCACCTGAAGTTATTTGTGGGTTTTTATTTGCATCCCAAACAACTCTCCTGACAGTTGTGCCTGAAATTTTAGTTGATCTACCTGACCGTGGTTTGGTTTCAACAGAACCCCTCATTTTCCACTTCTTGATTAGCATTCTCAATCCCTTGGATATCTTTTTATATCCCTTTCCTGTTTTATACAGTTCAAACTACCTTTTCCCACAAATCCTTTGACAATTTTTTTGCTTTCCATATGACTCAGAATCCAGAAATGTCAGTGCAGCACTGGATGAAAGATGCAAGGGTCTGTCAGGAGTCCAGAAACTCATTGACCTTTTAGACACACACACTAATTACAAGCAAACAGATCACAGGTGAGGATGGTTACCTTTAATAGCCATTTAAACCCCTTTGTGTCAACTTGTGTGCATGTTATCAGGCCAAAATCACCATGGTATGTAAACTTTTGATCAGGGTCATTTGGGTAGTTTCTGTTGCCATTATGGATTTAAAAAAAAAAAGTAAACACAGTTGATTGATAATAAATGGCTTCAGCCAAACACTAACCATGAGTGAAAGAAATGTTTTGTGTTATCATTTATATTCTCAGAAAAATGGCCAATAAATAAAATTCTGCCAGGGTATGTAAACTTATGAGCACAACTGTAACTGATTACTAACATTTATAGGTAAAGTTGATCAAGGAAATATCAGATTGCCTCTCGAGGGATTAGGAAGGAATTTTCTCCCCTGCTGGAGCAAATTGGTTCATGCTTTGCTGTTTTTTTTTTTGATTTCCTCTGGATCAACTGTGGGTATAGGATTGTGCATACAGGATTGTATGATTTTGGAAATAAAAAAAAAAAAAAATTACCCCTATTTGTTGGTTGAACTAGATGGACTTTTTTTCAACCAGACTAACTATGTAACAATGCCTAAGCAAAAATCGACAAGCTGGAAAACCCGCTCCAGGCGATATAAATTTAGGATCCGAGGGCTTCCGGAGTCTGTGAAAAATGTCAAGTCTGCTGTTCACTCTTTGCTTAACCACTTCAAGACCAGGCCTTTCTCTGACACGTTTTGTTTACATGTAAAAAATCTGTATTTTTTTTCTAGAAAATTACTTTACCTTACCTTAATTTTAAATTGCTCAATAGGGGGAGAACCTCTGGGGGAATCGAGGATGAAAAAGGACCTGTGGGTCCTAGTAGATGACACCTGCAGTATGCTGTCCAGTTCTGGGCACCAGTCCTCAGGAAGGATGTGCTGGAACTAGAGAGAGTCCAGAGAAGGGCAACAAAACTAAATGAGGGACTGAAGAATCTTAGTTATGAGGAAAAATTACGAGCATGGAACATACGCTCTCTGGAGAGGAGACGCTTGAGAGGTCGTATGATTTCAATGTACAAATACCGTACTGGTGGCCCCACAATAAGGATAAAACTTTTCCACGAAAGGGAAATTAAAAAGACGCGCAGACATTCACTAAAATTAGAAGAGAAACTGTTTAACCTTAAAATGCGCAGAGGGTTCTTTACTGTAAGAGCGGTAAGAATGTGAAATTCTCTTCCACAAGCAGTGGTTTCAGCAGGGAGAAAAGATCATTTCAAAAAACTATTCGATAGGCACCTAAAACGACCTTAACCACTTGCCGACCAGCGCACGACGATATACGTCGGCAGAATGGCACGGACAGGCAGGAGGGCGTATATACAAGTCCCTCCTTTCTGCCTGTCCATGCCATCGGGAGCGCGCCAGGAGCGGCGCGCTCCCGCGCTGGTCGGCACCCCCGTGAGTCCGGCCGCGGTCCCCGCAGACTCGATCGCCGCGGGGACACCCGCGATCGTCTCACGGGAAGGCTGAACGGGGAGATGCCGAGATAAACAGCATCTCCCCGTTCTGCCTAGCAACTAATGACGCTGATCTCTGCTCCCTGTGATTGGAGCAGAGATCAGCATTCACTAGCTGACAGCCACGCCCCCCCACAGTAAGAAACACACCCCTAGGCACACTTAACCCTTACACTGCCCCCTTGTGGTTAACCCCTTCACTGCCAGTGTCATTTATACAGGAATCCATGCATTTAAATAGCATTGATTGCTGTATAAATGACAATGGTCCCAAAAATGTGTCAAAAATGTCCGATGTGTCCGCCATAATGTCGAAGTCACAAAAAATAAAAAAAATAAAAATCGCAGATCGCCGCCATTACTAATAAAAAAAAAATTATTAATAAAAATGCTATAAAACTATCCCCTATCTTGTAAACGCTATAACTTCTGCGCAAACCGATCAATAATCGCTTATTGCGATTTTTTTTACCAAAAATATGTAGAAGAATACGTATCGGCCTAAACGGAGGATAAAAAATTTTTTTTTATATATTTTTGGGGGATATTTATTATAGCAAAAAATGAAAAATAATACGTTTTTTTTTTTCAAAATTGTCGCTCTCTTTTGTTTATAGCGCAAAAAATAAAAACCGCAGGGGCGATCAAATACCACCAAAAGAAAGCTCTATTTGTGGGAAAAAAAGAAAAAAAAAAAAAAAAAAAAAAAAAAAAAAAAAAAAAAAAAAAAAAAAAAAAAAAAAAAAAAAAAAAAAAAAAAAAGGACGTCAATTTTGTTTGTGAGCCACGTTGCATGACCGCGCAATTGTCAGTTAAAGCGACGCAGTGCCGAATCGCAAAAAGGGGCCTGGTCCTTTGGCTGCAAATTGGTCCGGTCTGAAAGTGGTTAACATACAGGCATATACAATGTAATACTGACATAAAAGCACACACACACTCACCCGTTGGACTTGATGGACTTGTGTCTTTTTTCAACCTCACCAACTATGTAACCTAAAACCCCCAAACATAATATATTTTTTAAAGCAGAAAATAAAAACGATGGATGCTGCAATTTTTTTTTATGTTATGTCAGCCAGCATTTGCACAGCAGTTTTTCAAAACGCAACAATTTAAAAAGAAAATACACTGTAATGAATGCAAATGCACAAAAAGACACAATATAATACTCAAACAGTACAAAAAGAAAATTGCGCTGGACAAAAAGCTAAAATAAATAAAAATAGGAGCAGCAACCGGAATGTGATAAGCAAATAAGAAATGGGATGAGAAAGGCTGCGCTGAATGTTAAAATTATATGGACAACAGTGATAGGTGCCAAAAACGTAATAACAACTGTCAATGTGTATACCTCACTCGTTGAGAGTGAGCAAAAAATAGCTAGTGGGAAAATGAAATTGCTATATGTCCATAACGGACGTAACGATCAGATAACCCACCAAAAGCTATACAAAAAATATTATATAATATCAAAAAAATTCAAATGAGCTTAATAACCCAACGAAATAAAAATTGGAATTATCACCTGTGATATACAGTGCATTAATACAATGTCCAAGTGAACTGTATGATAACCCAACAAATTGGTGAGTGAAATGGGCTTGATAACCCAACAACTTAATTATTAGAGTTAACAAATGTGATATACAGTGTATTAATAAATGTCCAAGTGAGCTGTATAATATCTCAACCCAATAATGAAATGAAAAAAACAAAGTCCAAGTAGGCTGGAAGGTCAGTCAAACGCAGCAATAAATGGCCTCCACGTGTTGAAAAATGGTGACTTTGTGCAAATTCTGGTTAAAGTGACAGGTGCTTGTGGGAATCCCTCCACCAGAAAGATTGCAGGCTTACCAGACTGTAGAAGGAAACTCGCATGTGGCTAGTACCCAGCCAGGGCCTTGACCTCCAACGTAGCTCACTTACACCCCTCGCGATATCCAGAGAGACTGCTCACTTCAGATGTAGGTGGACGCGGGGCTTACCACTGATGATAATGGGTCATAGCCTCTGGGTAACATGAGCTAGTTTTATGGATCTCCGGGAAAAGTTGGCCCCAAAAAAGAGAAAGGGGGACACACCATGGGTGGAATCCAAAGGATTTATTTAAATAAAAGTACAAAATAGGCACAAAGGGAAAACGAAATACATAAATTGGTTATAGAAATTTTAAAATTTTAAAATTTGCGGCTGGCCGGCAGCAGTACCCGTCCGTGCTAAAGGACGTAAGGCGCGGTGACGTCAGCACGTCGCTCCTCCCTACGCTCCTCCCTACGCTCCTCCCTACGCGTTTCGTCAGAGAGTGACGTAATCATGGGACCTGAGTCCCATGATTACGTCACTCTCTGACGAAACGCGTAGGGAGGAGCGACGTGCTGACGTCACCGCGCCTTACGTCCTTTAGCACGGACGGGTACTGCTGCCGGCCGGCCGCAAATTTTTAAATTTTAAAATTTCTATAACCAATTTATGTATTTCGTTTTCCCTTTGTGCCTATTTTGTACTTTTATTTAAATAAATCCTTTGGATTCCACCCATGGTGTGTCCCCCTTTCTCTTTTTTGGGGCCAACTTTTCCCGGAGATCCATAAAACTAGCTCATGTTACCCAGAGGCTATGACCCATTATCATCAGTGGTAAGCCCCGCGTCCACCTACATCTGAAGTGAGCAGTCTCTCTGGATATCGCGAGGGGTGTAAGTGAGCTACGTTGGAGGTCAAGGCCCTGGCTGGGTACTAGCCACATGCGAGTTTCCTTCTACAGTCTGGTAAGCCTGCAATCTTTCTGGTGGAGGGATTCCCACAAGCACCTGTCACTTTAACCAGAATTTGCACAAAGTCACCATTTTTCAACACGTGGAGGCCATTTATTGCTGCGTTTGACTGACCTTCCAGCCTACTTGGACTTTGTTTTTTTCATTTCATTATTGGGTTGAGATATTATACAGCTCACTTGGACATTTATTAATGCACTGTATATCACATTTGTTAACTCTAATAATTAAGTTGTTGGGTTATCAAGCCCATTTCACTCACCAATTTGTTGGGTTATCATACAGTTCACTTGGACATTGTATTAATGCACTGTATATCACAGGTGATAATTCCAATTTTTATTTCGTTGGGTTATTAAGCTCATTTGAATTTTTTTGATATTATATATTTTTTGTATAGCTTTTGGTGGGTTATCTGATCGTTACGTCCGTTATGGACATATAGCAATTTCATTTTCCCACTAGCTATTTTTTGCTCACTCTCAACGAGTGAGGTATACACATTGACAGTTGTTATTACGTTTTTGGCACCTATCACTGTTGTCCATATAATTTTAACATTCAGCGCAGCCTTTCTCATCCCACAATATAATACTCAACTGTATGCTAAAATATAAAAGATGATGTTACACCAAGTAAATAGATATCAAATATGTAACGCTTTAACTACCATATTTATCAACGTATAACACGCACTTTTTCCCCCTGAAAATAGGGGGCAAATCACGGGTGCGTGTTATACGCCGATAGTGTGCCTTGGAGGGGAAGGAGGGGAATGAGCGCTGCCGGAATTCACCAAGCCGTCATCTCCTGTTTATGATGCTATCAAGTCACATACGCAGTCCTGCTACCGTCTCCGGCATTGGACCAGCGTTCTGTCCATCACAGGAGCTGGACCAATGCAGATAGCAGAGGCGGGACTGTGTGTGTGTGTGTGTGTGTGTGTGTGTGTGTGTGTGTGACTGCCAACTGAGAGCCAAGTAAACAGGAGATGACGGCTTGGTGATTTCCTGCACTGTTCAGGCTGCATTGATGAGAGATGGTGAGGCTGCAGATGAGCATTGAGGCTAAAAATGGGTATTAATCAGGCTGTATTGATGGGAGATAGGCATTGATCAGGCTGCATTGAGGCTGTAGATGGGCATTGATCAGGCTGCATTGAGGCTGCAGGTGGGCATTGATCATAACTAATAAATGTGCAGCGCTAGACAGAACAGTCACTAAAATAAGGGACCGTATAAGTGATAAATATGCTGATACACATACATATAACTCTTATATTAACCACTTCAATACTTGGCACTTTCACCCCCTTCCTTCCCAGGCCAATTTTCAGCTTTCAGCGCTCTTGCACTTTCAATAAGAATTGCACGTACACAAATAGAGCTTTCTTTTGGTGGTATTTATTCACAATCAGTTTTTTATTTTTTGCGATAAGAGAAAAAAAAAAGAGCGGAAATTTTGAAAAAAAAAAATATATTTTCTACTTTATTTTAAAAGAAATCCAATAAAATCTAATTTTGGCATAAACTTAAGCCAAAATGTATTCTGCTACATGTCTTTGGTAAAAATCCTGTTAAGCGTATAATGGTTTGTGTGATCACGGACAGATGTACGCAGATGATCACAGACATATGTGTGCAGATGATCATTGGGACATATGATTTTATTGTTACATATGTGGGGGACAGGTATTTTTACTGTGTGGGGACATGTGTGTGGGGACAGTGTTTTGGGGAAAACTATTTTGGGGACATTGTGTGTTTACATTGTGTGGGGACACTGGGCCGGTGATCAGTGTGTAAAAAGCTGTAAAAAACAGCTCATACTCACTGATCACCGGCTGGCCGCAGCGATCTGCTCTCCTCTCCTCACTGACAACTTCTGCATGAGGAGAGCCAATCGGCTAGCAACCAGCTCTCTATTTACATCACATGGCTGCTATGATTGGACACAGCCATCATATGATCAGGAGGGCCAATCACAGAGCCCTCCTGCCAAACAAAGATGCGTCGTGTCCGGGTGACATGAGCACATTGGGATCGTGCCGTTGCACGGGCACACACGCGATCCCCTTCTACTCAGGAGGATGTGCTCACCTGGCCATATATGTTTAGTGGCTGGGTGGGAGGTGGTTAATAAAAATAATGAATAATCCACTGACGTGATAAGTGAAAAATGGATGAACAGTGTGTACAGAAACACATATAAAAGTGAAACCAAAAGAGGATTGAGTCCATAGACTGATCCTGGCAGTTGGATGTGAAGTCAACTGGATGACATCATTGGAACATCAGATGGAAGACAGTTGAGGAGAGCAAGACTGGCCATACACCTATAGATTATCTGCAGATTTTCTATGGTCAGATGGAAAAAGTGGAACAGATTCCTCCATCTACGCTGAACTGTGTGAATGGAAGAATCTCTCACTGGCCCAGGCTTCCATATCTTGCTAGTTGGCCCTGCTGGCTCTCACAATACCTAAACATTCTGATTGGGTGCAGGCATCGTTTAGGTTGAGAGCCAGCGGGGCCAACTAGTAAGATACTGAAGCTTGGACCAGTGGGAGATTCCTCCATTCACACAGTTTAGCATACATGGAGAAATCTGTTGCACTTTTTCCATCTAACCATAGAAAATCTGCAGATAATCTATAGGTGTATGGCCAGCTTAAGTATGGAAAATGACCACGACAATAAGAAGGCTTACCGGATTTAATGGACACCAAAGGGCATACGCCAGTAGACATATGGGCATACGCCCATACGTGTGTAGAGACGACTGTCAAGGCTTGTGGTAAAGCTTCAAACGATCAAGAACTTGACATCTGTAGCCACTCTCACGAAAAGGGAACATACACTCCTTCCTTCAACTAATTCCCAATGCCATTACTGGATAAAGATTCTCACAGAGGGGTGGGCCGGATCATACCCATATAATCACACGATATAACCCAGAAAAAATAAAAGAAGTTCCACATAGTGTGATATCATTGATAAAAAATATTAGTTTTAAGTATTTATTAAAGAGATAAAAGTGCTTATAAAGATAACTGTAGAGTCACGCAATGACATTGGCAGAGCTCGTACCGACACGTTTCGTCTAAAGAGACATCCTCAGGGGTATGAGCCTGCCACAGTCATTGCGCTTAAATAGAAGTTGTGACCCCAAAATAAGATGGGGGGCTGCAGATGGGCACTAATCAGGCTGCATTGATGGGCACTGACCCTTATTTTAACTCCTTCAGATCCGTGCTATAGCCAAATGACGGCTACAGCGTGGATTTGTTTTGCCGGGGGTACGTCTTTTGACGTCCTCCTCTTTGCAGCCTCGCCTCGCAGCACGCGCTGTGATCACCCGAGTCAATGATCCTGGCCCCTTACCACGTGATCAGCTGTCAGCCAATGACAGCTGATAACGTGATGTAAACAGAGGATCGGTAATCTTTTTTTTTCCTTCTCATGCTGACAGCGTGAGGAGAAAAAAAGCCGATCACCGGCTTCAGTTTG
This sequence comes from Lithobates sylvaticus, assembly GCA_028564925.1. NCBI lineage: Eukaryota > Metazoa > Chordata > Amphibia > Anura > Ranidae > Lithobates > Lithobates sylvaticus. The sequence continues at coordinate 268,658,173 of CM053029.1, forward strand.
CAGGGACATCGGTCCCGAAGAGGAACATATGTGCCCACTAGCAACTCCTGTCAGTGCCACAAATCAGTGCCCACGTTACTTAAGTGCCAGCAATCAGTGCCACCTATCAATGCCCACCAGTGGTGCCAATTAGTGCCTCATCAGTGCCACCTATCAATGCTGCCTACCAGTGTCACCTACCAGTGCCGATCAGTGCCCATCACTGCCACCCATCAGTGCCACCTAGCAGTGCTGCCTATCAGTGTCACCTACCAGTGCCCATCAGTGCCACCCATCAGTGCCCATCAATGCAGCCTATCGGTGCCCATCAATGCAGCCTCATCAGCGTACATCAACGGAAGGAGAAAAAATACCTGTTTGCAAAATTAACATACTATAAAATCGGTTTTGTATTTTTTTTATTTTTTTAACAAAAAATAAAAAACCCAGGAGGTGATCAAATACCACCAAAAGAAAGCTCTATTTGTGGGGGAAAAAAAAAAAAATATAAAAATGTAATTTGGGTACAGTGTTATATGACTGCGCAATTGTCATTCAAAGAGTGACAGCACGAGAAGCTGAAAATTGGTCTGGGCAGGAAGGGGGTTTAGGTGCCCAGTAAGCAAGTGGTTAATTCAAAAAGTTGTTTATTTAAAAAAATATGTTTTTTCATGAAACTTCCCTCTTAAAATGAAAGTGCGTGTTATACACCTGTTCGTGTTATATGGCGATACGGTATTTGCCGACCAGCCGCCGTCGTTATATGACGGCAGGTTGGCTCTCCTGCGCAAATCGCCTCACGCGGGCGTTGCTGCCATCGGCGCACGCTGCATGAACAGGTCAAGTGGACTCGATGTCGGACAGGGGACAAGACAGAGCTACTGTTCCCAGTGAACGGAAACCGTGATCTCTGTCATGTCCCAGTGAGCCAATCCCCCCCTACAGATAGAACACACCTAGGGTACACAGTTAACGCCTTGATCGTCCACTATTGTTAACCCCCTTCCCTGCCAGTGTAAGTTTTACATTGATCAGTGCATTTTTATAGCACCGATCAGTGTAGTAATGTCACTGGTTGTGTTGCGTTTGATAAAAAAAAATCTAATTTTTCTATAAGACTCAAAGCATTCTACTTTCACAGACACAGAATTTCTCAAATGCTGTTGGATACAATGGGAATGTAGATACTATTGTTGTATTCCGCTGGCAGTTTGAGAACAGTCTATTGTCTCTATAGCTACAGTAAACAAGTAAGAGAATGCCTTTCAAACTGAAGCTACCGAGATGTAGGTTTGTTGGTTGTTAGGCCGGCTTCACACTGGGGGGGTAAAGCAGCACTATATTTTGCTTTATTTTTGTTTTAGCCGCGGTATTCGGCCACTAGCGGGGTGGTTTTAACCCACGCTATCGGCTGAAAAAGGGTTAAAAACCTCCGCAAACAGCGGCGCTTTTCCGGCGGTATCCCTGCGGTGTCCCATTGATTTCAATGGGTAGGAGCGGTATAGGATCGGTGAATACACCGCTCCTTCACCGCTCCAAATATGCTGCTAGCAGGACTTTTTTTTACCGTCCAGTGTGAAAGTCATCCGGTGAAAGGACCCGCTTTTTTCAGGAGCTACGCAGGCGCTATTTTTAGCGCTGTAGCTCCTGAAAAACGCCCCAGTGTGAAAGCACCCTTAAGGTAACGGAGTTTGTAACCATTGTGAAAAAGCTGACATATAAAAGGACTTAATGCCTTAAAAACACGGGCTACTCATCATGGATTAACACCAGAGCAGAAGGAAGAATCTGTAATCAGCGAACAAGAAGGTGCCTGATCTCCAGAAGCCTTGTTGTCAACGGAGATCACAAACACAGTAACTGGAGCTAAGTAACTTTTAAGTGTATATGTACTGTTACAGACCATAGGCCATTTTATTTGCTAGGCATTTTGCTTGTTATAGATATTTGTCAGTCTTGTATTGTATTCCTAATATTGTAATAGTTTTGTATGTACTGCATTTTTGTATAGTAAAAGCACCTTTACACACCGCAGAGTTCTCAGCATCCTTGCTTATACCACAAATCAACCTTGCTAGACAGACGCAAGCAAAACACTGGTCCCCAAATGACAGGGGTCCGATTTGTCCGCCGCAATGGCACAGTCCCACAAAAAAAAAATCGCAGATCGCCGCCTTTACTAGCAAAAAAACAATACAAAATAAAATAAAAAAGTCCTTAAATCTATCCCATCCCATCTTAAATCTATCCCATAGTTTGCAGACGCAATAACTTTTGTGCAAACCTATCAATATATGCCTATTGTGATTTTTTTTTACCAAAAATATGTAGAAGAATATACAGTGGAACCTCGGATTGCAAATAACACGGTTAACGAGCGTTTCACAAGCTATTATGTTTTTTAAATCCTGACTCGGTTTGCGAGTGTTGGCGCGCAAAATGAACAGGATTCAAGCCTCTGTGATGTGCAGTACCACATTTGGCCAGAGGTGCAGGGGCGCCGGTGACACTCGAAGCAGTTCGGAGCCACTCAGAAATATTCCGTTCCCGAGCCTTTCAGAGTGCATCCGAGCTGTCTCCGAGTATTTCCGAGTCTCTCCGGCGCCCCTCCAACTCTGGCCACATGTGGTATTGCATGCAATAGAAGTCAATGTGGAACGAATTGTCTTCTTTCCATTGACTTCTATGGAAACTCGCTTTGATATGCGAGTGCTTTGGATTACAAGCATTCTCCTGCAATGGATTATGCTCGTAATCCAAACGGTTCCACTGTACACCAGCCTAAACTGAAGAATACAATATATATGTTTTTGATATGTATTATAGTAAAAGATAAAAAAAGTTTTTTACAAAAACTGCCGCTCTTTGTTTATAGCGCAAAAAATAAAAACCGTAGAGGTGATCAAATACCACCAAAAGAAAGCTCTTTTTGTGGGGAAAAAAAAAACTTCAATTTTGTTTGGGTACATGGTCACACAACCGTGCAATTGTCAGTTAAAAGCAACACAGTGGAAACTTCCTGTTCTGAAAAATAAATTTTTCCCCTTAACATACCATTCTACAAATAAAACTAAATTCAGAAGAGTTTCAATCCTGTGGAATACCTTGGACCCTACGAGACTCCATGTTAGACAAAGAGGGATGCTTTGCATTCATCAGGGATCTTATAGGTGACATAAAGTTGACATTAGCGACTATGTATGGCCCAAACGAGCATCAGGACACCTTCTTAAGACGCACCCTCTCCAAACTCTGACTTCCGGGAAGGTCTCCTGATCCTCAGGGAGACTTCAACATCCCTCTAACCCCAGCGGTAGACACCTGCTCGGGCTCTTCTTCTATCCCGGCAAGTGCCCAAAAACGCATTGCCCAAACCGTACACAGGGCCCAGCTGATTGTCGTGTGGCGTCTCCAACACTCAGGAGAAAGACTACACATTCTACTCCCCGCCCCCCCCCCCTCAAAAAATCTATACGAGAATAGATTACTTCTTAATCCCTCACGGCCAACTCCAAGAAGTACGGAGTTCCTCCATTGTCCTTCGGACGTGGTCTGACCATGCCCCCATCTTTCTGACAGATGAACTGTCTAATACCCCCTCACACAAAACGCGCATCTGGTGCTTAAATGAAAGTCTCCTACAAAGGCCAGAGGTCCAAAGTTAGCTTACCAAACCAAATATCTAAAGCATTTAGATAACTAAAATTTAGACCCAGTCAAGTAGCCCTTCACTAATAGAAGACTACATAACCTCCGCTCAAATGCACACACTGACTTCCGAGAGCAAAGCTGAACTAGATACCCCGATCACTCCAGAAGAACTAGAAATCAGCTCAACCAAACCGGGTAAAAGTCCAGGCCCAGACGGGTTCACCCTGCAATATTTTAAGACCCTACTCCCGATCCTTAGCCCCCCGCATGATAACTTTTTATAATGACCTGGGACAGACAGCGGCACTCACCAGAGACAACTTAAAGGCACATATTACCGTTATACCGAAGGATGGTAAAGACCCGACCGTATGTAGTAATTACAGACCCATTTCCCTTCTAAACATTGACCTTGGGGCCAGTTCACACCACATGCTGTCCAGTGCGTTTTTTTTCCTGCATCAAAAAATGCATAGCAAGTAGGTTATATAGTTTTCAATGGCATAGTTCACACCAGTGCTTGCAGTTCCAGAAAAAAAAAAAAAAAGTAGAACATGCTGCATTTTTTCTGCACTGGATTGCTGTAAAAAGCATCAAAAACTCACGGGAACGCACCTTAAAACGCACCAAAAATGCACTGGAACACCCATGTTCTTATTTAAGGTTAAGGGAGGAAAAAAAAAGGGGGGGGGGGGGAATGAACTGGACTGCATTAAAAACGTGCATGCAAATAAGCACCTGGAGCGCATCCGGACTGCATTTCTATGGTGTGAACTGGCCCTTAAGCTTTTCACTAAGATACAGGCGACCCGGCTAGCCCGACATGCAAAACCTAATTCATCTAGATCAAGTGGGGTTTATCCCCACAAGGGAAGCCAGGGACAGCACAACGAAAGTGCTGAACCTCATTCATATAGCTAATCAGACCCATACACCATCTATATTTGTCAATACCGAAGCTGAAAAGGCGTTTGACCAAGTTCACTGGCACTACATATTTGCCGTCCGAAGGCACGTCGGGCTAGGGGAAACTATGATTAAATAGATTACCCAAATGTATTCAACCACCACCGCACAGGTCAAAACGAATGGCATCTTATAGATCCCTTCCAGATCATAAACGGAACTAGACAGGGTTGTCGGCTGTCGACCCTCTTATTCGCCCTATACCTAGAGCAATTCCTCCGCAAGGTCAGACTGAACCCGAACATTCAAGGCCTCACAGTTGGAAATCAATAGAAAGGCTCAGCATATGCTGATGATTTACTTTTCCTCCTCACAAACTCATATATATACATATATATATATATATATATATATATATATATATATATTACACATACACATACACATGCTTACCTGCGTCCTTCTGTCCCTCCCCAAGGTAAATGGGGGCCTGGCGGTTTCCGATGTGAGGAAATACTACCAGGCTGCCCATTTGGGCAGGGTCATTGATTGGGCTTGTTCCAAACGTGTCCATAATTTAGATTCCTGATGATGGCACCAAAACACAAGTCCCACTAGGGAGTGCAATTTGGTGCCGTGAACATCTGCCACCAAACCTGAAGACACACCCAACTATTAGATACAACAATCAGCGTAGGCTCACAAGCTTGTTTTACACACTTGTTTTCCATGACTGAATCACCATTATTTTCCATTATAGGGAACCCTCAAGTCTCTCCCAGGGTGGACCCCCAAATCAGAAACAACATGCTAACCGCACAAGGACACAACACTTTTTGATAAATGGATCTTGGGCCTCGATAGAAACACTTACATGCACCACAGGTCCATTTAAGCTGCCATTCTGGACCGCTTTCCAATTAAAACACTACCTCACGTCTATACCTAATCCACGTTTTTTTTTTTTTTTTTTTTTTGTTTACAAACTATTTTATTGAGTGCAAAAGGTGGTACAAAAATATGTTGAAACTTGACAATAATCATATGTTTTACATATGTAACAATGTAAGGTACAAATAATTAGGTAGGAATTCTTAACAAAGGTACAAAAGTTTTGAATATGGTCTATAGTACATTATAAAGGATAGACTGATGTTTTATGTGTAGACATTCTCAGGTTGGATTGAAGAAGTATATGGAATGTTTAAACCAAGGATCCCATTTTTTATTGTATAAATGTGATGTGTTCTGAATGGTATGAAATATTTTTTCCATGAGATTGACGTTGTTAATTCTAGTTTTCAAATGTTCTAAAGGAATTGATTGGGATTTCCAATGATATGCAATTAACCAGTGAATTGCAACACAGATTGTATGTATTAATCTGGTATTGTGTGTTGAGAGACCAGTAACAGGTGCGAATAAGAGACAGCTGTGTGGGGTTAGGCCAATGTTGTTATTTGAGATTATAGAGGCAAATCTTTCTAGCTGTTTCCATATATGTGTAGTCTTATTACAGTCCCAGAAAATATGTATGTATGATCCAGGGGAATCACATCCTCTGAAGCATGTTTGTGGTGTTGTGGGGAATAAGCCATTAACAACATTCGAGGAACTCTGTGCGACAGATGATACCCTTCCGAAGGTGTTGTCTCTGATGTACAGTCTCGTGATCACTCCAACGGAGGACATGAAATTGAACTTCATTAGTAAGTGGGGAAAAGACCTGTACCGCACTTTTACGCCAGCCCAGGTTCAAAAGACAAATTACAAGCTCCTAACAAAGGTGTTATCTCACCCCACATGCTTTACATATCGGCGGAACGGTGATGAACGATGGTTCTGCTGATGAAGTCCTGCATATGGACGTAATGCATACGGACGAAAGTGACATCACCCGCAGCCCGATCTGTGCACTTTGCTATACGCTGTACCCTCTTAGCACCGGGATATAGGTGCTCTCTTTGCAAGTTTTTATATTCCCATCTCTTTTTTTCAATAAACTGTTTATAAGCAGAGAACACTATGGTTTTTTTAATTTTTCATTCACATGATTGATGGCGATATGGGATTGAGCTTTTCCGTGAGGACTGACTGACATCCATCCGGCATATCTGCCAAGTGTGACGTATTTCTCCAGTGGATCGTTATCATTTAACCCCTGGTGGGAAGGCTCTAGTGACCCTTTATGATCTAAGGGTCCACTTGGTGAGGTGAGCGGCCATTTCATCTGTGGTGGAGGTTTTCTTTCACGTTGTCACCTGCATATGTATGCCTCCGTCATCACCTTAGAAAGACACCATTGGACTGTTTATGGACATATTTTTAATTTAATTTTTCAATTGTTTATTTATGTGTGTTTAGCGCTGCACCTTTTTTATATATAATTTGCTGGAGATGTCTGAGAAATAGAGGTACGATATTGCATGTGTTTTGGCCCTGCCCTAAGCTTACTTTTTTCTGGGCCAAAATCAGTAACCATTCAGAAATTTACAGAGTACAATATCCCGGATGGTCTGGCATTTTTCAGGCATTACATGTCTCTACCATGTCGGCAAAATTATACAAAAAGTCGATTGTGCGTCGCCTATTAAATGCTGCTAAAGCATGCATTCCACTCTGCTGGAAAAACCAAAAGCCGCCAACAGTGGCGAGCTGGATTCAGAGGGTAGAAGATGTCAGTAAGTTAGAAGACCTAGTGCTTTCTGCGAGACACCAACAGGAAAAATATAACAAGACATGAGCGATATGAAAACAATTCATTTATTCTATCCCCAGAGGGCATTACCCTCAGAGCTTCATAATAGAACATATACTTTAGTAAATTTGATCCTCTGGGTCATCTTGAATCAACAGGGCCTGTCCCACCCTAATAATCTACCCTCCATTCATTCCACCCCCCCCCCCCATTGGGCGTTAATAAAAAACATATATACTTAAAAAAAAAAAAAGCAACAGTGCCATATTGCAAAAAAAATGGCCTGATCATTAAGGGGCAAGTCATTCCGGTCCTTAAGTAGTTAAAATTGTGCACGCCCATGGAACAACGACAAACTGCTTTATCCAGAACAAAAACAAAAAAGGTTTGGTATTACATACAGTTTAAAGCCTAATTTTATCTTAAAGCGGAGTTCCACCCAAAAGTGGAACTTCCGCTCGTTCTACTCCTCAGGTGCCACATTTAGCACCTTTCGGAGTGAGGGGGCAGGATACCCGTCTTTCACAGGTATCCTGTTCCCACTTCCGGGAGCCTCAGCCGTGGGTATTGACATCACCGCCCTGGCTTCCTCCTCCCTCCCAGTAGGAGAGAAGGCGAGAGGAGACAGGAGAAAGGAGAGAGGAGACAGGAGAGAGGAGCACATGAGCAGTAGGGTTCCCGGCGTGAAACCGTAAGGCTTCACAGCCTGGTTCCCTTACTCGCAATGGAGGCAGCATGCACCCGACAGCTGATGGAAACATCAGCTGCGATGCCAACATCGCTAGACTCCAGGACAGGCAAGTGTCTGATTATTAAAAGTCAGCAGCTGCAGTGATTTTTGCAGAGGTGGGCGGACATCCGCTTTAAATTTTAAACATAAAAACCAGCACAAGAAACATACATTGCATTTAGTATGAGGGGTCTCTTGTGCTGATTATTCTTGGTTTAGGAGTAATTTCCGTCTTTCCCACCCCCCGGGGCATATTCATCCAATGTTGCTTGGGTTTATAGTGTCCTTTCCTCCCTTCTGTGTCATTCATGGAAGCCGTTCAACAGCTTCTATGAACGACAAAGCATTTATGAGTAGAGTGGGCAGAGCTATCACCCGCCCAACCCTCATTCAGTGTTCCTGTATCACTGATAGCAGCTAAATGGCGCAGCAGGCCAGAAAGGGTAGGCATAGTGAAGCTCTCTTGAGGAGAGCACCTGACAGCCCTTAAGTTGTATTAACCCCAGAAGATTACGGTGGCAGGGGCAGAAGGGGTAAGGAAGACAACATTTCTTCTAAACCAAGAATCAGCCCAAGGGAAACATCATACTAAATGAAAATTGTATACCATGTACTGTTTTCTATGCTTGTAATTTAGGCTACACTTAAGCTTTAAAAGCTAGCAAGCAGGGATGACTTTTCCTTTCCTTAAAGCGGGACTGTACTGAATTTTTTTTTTTTTTTAAAAGCCAGCAGCTACAAATACTGCAGCTGCTGACTTTTAAAAAACGGACACTTACCTGTTCCAGGGTCCAGCGGTGTCGGCAGCAGAGGCCGATCGATCGCTCGGCTCTCTGCTGTAGCCGGCACCATTCTCGGTGAGGGAATCAGGACGTGGCTTCACTTCCCGATTCCCTACTGCGCATGCGTGAGTCGCGCGGGGCAATGAGAATCTTCAGCGCTGTCTGCCGGGACATGTGTGTGTCCCGGCAGACAGCGCGCTGGGACAGGAACTTGCGTAAACTCCCGTGGGAGTTTATGCCGGAAGTGGGTGCAGATACCTGTCTTGTCAGCTGCACCCCCCTCCCCCCTGAAAGGTGCCAAATGTGCCAAAAGCGGGAGTTCCACTTTAGGGTGGAATCCCGCTTTAAGTAATACCTGTACAGCTAGCTATATAGTCCTCACAACATGTAAAAGAGGGCAGGTATTTAGAGCTGACCATATATGGCCCAATATTTTTACGTTATTAGAATTACCAAGAAAAATACAGTAGGGCAAGTTGAACATTATTAGATTTGTTTTGCCTTGTACTCTAAACTTTTCTTTTGAAGTGGAAACATTTCTAAGAAATATAGCAAACCAATAAAATACCAATCTGGTGGCAAGACCAAGGCAATAATATACAGTCCAGTTCCAGCCACAGTCTTCTATATACCATATTTACCAAACACATGTCCTAGAGTCAAGATTAGGTTATGCAATGGAGACACGGAAGCTTGAACTTATTTATTTTTGATATTTCGGTTACTGGCTGATATTTCACTTTAACATTCCACTTCCTTACTCTTCACTCTGCTGAGCCTCCTGGGATACACATCACACACTCCAGGAGGCTTCTGCACATGAACAGTGATGCTTCAACAGCCATATTTTACTGGGAGTTGACTGACTCTGATCACTTAGCCCATTCCTAAATCCAAAATGGCAGTCCGTCAGCATGCACAGTGGCTCTTTAGCGACCATCTTTGATTTGGGAGCTGGCTGCCATTTCCTGATAAGTTCACTCCAAATCCAAAATAGGAGATACAAAAAGCCGAGAAGACTTTGGGTTGTAGGAAGACAGCGCTTAACTCAATGGCTGGTAAGTATGTGTTTTTAAAAGTCAGAAGCTACAGTACTCGTAGCTGCTGACTTTTATTTTTCCCAGACCCAGAGATGAAGATCCACTTTAAAATATAAGTGCACTTTCAAACAAGGTGAATTCTTATGTGTCCTCAATAAGCTTACCTTGTAATTGATTACATGTTGGCTGATTGATCTTCAGCATGCTGGGCTTTCATTTTGTTTGAAAGTACACTTATCCTTTAGGATCCATTCACGCTTTAGTGCTGTTCATTCATTTTAATTAGGCTGCCAATATACCACAATGCAGCCAAAAATGGACTTGCACCATGTCTTTCAACCCAGTGCACCACAATGGACATATTGTGGTGTGCTTCAGTGCAGGTACTTTATCAAATTACTATTACTGTATTGGTGTGACATTTAAAATCAATGGCAACCACAATGCCGTAACACGCTTTACTGCATATTTCTGCAATACATAGATCTGAATGGGGCTATGATTTTGGCAGGTTTGGTTAAAGGTGGGCATGGTTAGCAGGGTGTTCCTGGATTTCATTTTGAAAATCTGGTAACCTTATACAAGGCTCATTTTCCTTTTTAGTTTGATACAGTGTGAACCATCTACATGCTACATTTAAAAACATCTGTAAACCAGAGAAGCACCTACATGGATGACTCCAGCAATAACCTTGCACCTTGCCTAGCATGGGGTTTATAAATTAAAGAGCTTCAAAACTATGTATCCTTATTCCCAGAATGCAAGCAATTAATAGCAAATTGCTGATGCACAAAATACAAAGATACCAGTTTACATTTCAAATGAGTATATTAGTATAATGCAATAAATTGTTACTTTACAAGCTGTGTGCTACGCATGGCACTACAATTACTTAGGCCCCTTTCACACAGGAGGTCCGATTGGGTCCAGCTGCCTGTTTTTCAGACAGACCCAATCAGACCCTCTATTCTCCTTTATGGGCAGTCCGATGTAAAGAAATGTATGTCTGTTTATACCCAGCTACTTCCGGGTCAGATATAATCCGGCAAAAAACATGAGATCCGTTCCCCTCCGTCTGGACGGAGCTGATGGGAGGGCCGTTGCCTGTAAACAGGCAACTGGTCCGTTTACAACTGGCTGCCCATAGAGCAGAGCAGTTAGTGTCCATGTCTGCATCCGGGCTGCTCAGCCCAGCAGGGGGATCAGTGGATAGGTCCCCTGCTGAGAAAACCAGATCCAGCCCGTGTGAAAGGAGCCCTAAATACTGGAGGAACAAAACACAACCTGACATTCAAAGGAACACGCATGTTTCTCAATCCAGTTTACACAGATTACCTCGTACTGCAGTAGACTTGTTAAATTTGCACTGCAAACACACATATATATCTCATATTCTATGAAGTGACTTTATCCAGCAATAGAAACCCATAACGTCAGATCTTAGAAATGTTGCAATGTCAGCAAATAAACTTTCAAGTATGGTTCTAATAGTCACCAAGTTTAGGACTTTTTTTTTTTTCATTATTTTATTGCCTTGGAGGGCTACAAGTTCCAATTGTATAACCGCCAATAACTTCTAAAGTTTTAAAGCTGCTAAAATAAAAGATCAGATTTTAGCAAGTGCTTTCCAGGCAATGTGCCAAATTTCATCTCATTCAAAAGGAACAAGAGAAAAAAGGGTGATAGTTTCTCCTCTATTATCAGAAGGTTATCGTAAGGTGGTGGGGGGGGATGTGCAATATATCAATCCATAAATGCTAAAATCGGCTTCTCGGAAATCTAGAAATTGTCCAAGCCACATTTATCTACCAATCAATAATCAACAACAAATGTGAAAGTGTATTCCCCTGTCTTACCATATGCTTACTGGCAGCTTTAAACGTATATAGTTTCCAACAAATCCTGATACATTATTTATCCCCTGTGCTTTTCCAACTGTGAGTTTCAAATACCTCTCAGGATGTAAACATTTAAATGACTGCCTCTGGTGGGTAATATAGCATCATTCACATTTAGCACTTGTGATCTGGCAAATCTCATATCTAGCTTTACTCATGCATTTTCCACTTATGTTGCAAATTACAGGACACTCTTAGCTCTTAAATCTCAGATGCTGTTAAAAAAAGCCCAACACTTTAATGGCAGGAATTCACAAACGCAATTACTCCAGAAATCTAGTTATTCAGCTACATGTTACCTGTGCACCAAATTCACTATTACTTAACAGAAATTAAGTTTGTTCATTATCACTAAGGCCGCTTTCACACTGAGGCGCTTTACAGGCGCCTCACAGATCCATGGCCAATACACAGCCTACTATTGGCTATAAAACCTCCCACTGCCTGCTGTCAATCACAAGGAAAGGGCAGACCTGATGGGGAACTAGCATCTCTTAACCCCCATCAGGCTCTGTCCACTGTCAGCATCACTTGTTGCTAGGAGGCAACTTCCAGAGACAGGTAGACCCCTTTCACACTGAAGGCGCTTTTCAGGCGTTTTAGCGCTAAAAATAGTGCCTGAAAAGCACCTCTCAGGCTTTCCTAATGTGAAAGCCTGAGGGTGGTGTGCTTGCTGGACGGAAAAAAAAAAGTCCTGCAAGCAGCATTTTTGGGGTGGTGCAGGAGTGATGTATACACCGCTTCTGCCATTGAAATGAATGGATCAAGAAAAAGATTGCTGCGTCCCAAGGTGGCAATCTAAAACACCTATCATATATGTGAGTGCCACATCCTACATAATGTCAAAAATTGTTTGGCCTTTTCCAAAATAGAAAAAGGAAAGAAGAATGGACTTTATAGGCACTTGTTATGGAAAATATTTTTTGTTACAAAATTTATTGAAAAATATATATAGTTATACAGAAAAACACACAATACATAATAACACCAATATTGACAAAAAAACAATAATTGGAGCTAAAAAGGGTGAGAGATCCGAGAGACTACCCCTATGGGTGTTACAGTACCACACAATGATTCGCTAAAACGTCCCACTGAAACAGGTCCTACAAAACCAATATCTAAAAAACACACATTTAAGAACAAATCGAACCAATTTCCTGATCTAACCACCAATCCTCAGATTTCGGCTTTTCTCATTGCCATGGTCAAAGAAATAAAGTCCATACCAACATCATCTAGTCTCCCCAACATGACAGTAAACCAACAGGAAGCCCTAAAACAACTTTATACCAGAAAAGACACAGTTATAAAACCCTCAGACAAGGGGGGAAACATTGTTTTACAAACCAATCAACAATATGAGAGGATGTGCCTCGATGTTCTAGAGAATGTGGATTGGTACAGACCAATCACACCAGATCTAATTTCAAAATATGGATTAGAATTCAAATTTCTAATCTACACAGCTTACAATGATGCTCTTATTGACAAGCAGACTTATGAGTTTCTCAACGTTCCTTTCCCGAGAGAGGCTATATTCTATACTATACCCAGAATCCACAAAAACATGAATGTACCCCCAGGAAGGCCCATAGTATCCGGCATAGGGTCTATTACTGAACATGCTAGTAGATTTGTTGATTTTTTTCTTATGCCCCATGTTATCCAGCTACCATCCTATGTTAAAGACACCCCAGATCTTTTGAGATGTTTGGAGGGCTTAACCATCCCTGATCAAGCCATGTTCGTTACAGTGGATGTAGAGGCCCTGTATTCAAGCATCCCACATGATCAAGGTATAGAAATTGTCAGTAGTTTTTTGATGGAGGAGGATAACAGATTATGGGGATTTAACACCTTCCTGCTGCAACTCCTCTCCTTCATCTTGAAGCATAATTGTTTCTCCTTTTCCGGTTCCCACTACCTCCAGGTACAGGGCGTCGCCATGGGCACATGCTGTGCCCCAGCGTACGCCAATCTGTACCTGGGGGGGTGGGAGCGGCAAATCTTTGCCGATGACAAGCTTGATCGATACCTGAGCCAGACATTATGCTGGCTCAGGTATATCGATGATATTTTATTGATTTGGACAGGCACTATCCCTGATCTACAATGCCTCATGGCCCTTTTGAATACCAACAGTTTTAACCTCAGTTTCACATATGAGTTCCATAAAGACACAATTTCTTTCCTTGATCTAACACTCTATAGAGATGAGTCCAATAATGTAGTCACCAAACTATTTCGCAAAAAGACGGCTGGCAACACGCTGCTGCATGCGGAAAGTGGTCATCCAAAATCCCTGGTGCATAGCATCCCGTACGCACAGTATCTCCGCCTCAGGCGTAATTGCACGTATGATGAGCAATTTATTCATCAAGCAAAGGAGCTACAGAGCCGCCTCAGCGAACGGGGGTACAGCAAAAGCCTCCTAAGACGGGCCTATAATAAAGCATTATGCCTAGACAGAACTCAGTTAATTTTTCCAAAACCCAAACCAAAGAACATAGAAGAACAACAAACCACTAAATTCATCACACGCTATTCGGCTCAACATCCACAACTTCGCGCATGTATGGCGAAGCACTGGCATTTCCTCAGTGAGGACCCAGTGCTTCGCCAATACGTCCGCGTCACACCGGAAATTGTCTTTAGAAAGGCACCATCTTTGGGAGACAAACTCACGGCCAGCCTCTATCAGCCTATAGACCAAACCGATGATTTAGCTAGGGGCATGTACATATGCGGCCATTGTGCTTATTGCCCACACATACAGGTAGGCACTTCTTTCATTCTACCTAATGGAAAGAAATTTTCTCCTCGGTTCAATGCCACATGCGACACCCCAGGGGTAGTATACCTTATGAATTGCAGGTGTGGAGCTTTCTATGTGGGGAAAACCATACGTCCCCTTAAAAAGAGAATATACGATCATCTCTTTTATTCCCAATGGGCCAAGATGCTAACTCCCGTGAGCCGACACCTGGGATTATATCATAAATTTGACATCTCTATGATTACGTTCATGGTTTTAGAAGTGGTTAAACAAGACCCCAGAGGCGGAAATTGGGACAAAAAGTCCTACAAAGAGAAACATATTGGATCGAGCGTTTGGAGGCCACCACCCCGCCTGGCATCAACGAGGTGATATCCTACCGCCCCTTTCTATAAGTTTACGGGTGGGGGATGTTTCCTCTTTGGTGCCCGGCGGGCAAATTTAAAGTCAGAAATGATCAAATAAATTTTTCTCCTGTTTTTGCACATTTTTTCATATTTTTTTTTCCTTCCCCTTCCCCTTCTTTCCAAATCTTTCTTTCTTTTTTCTTTCCCCATGGGCCCCCCCCCCCTTTTTTTCTCCCTTTATATCATCCCCATCTTTTCCCCTCCCCTTGAATAGTGAGATTTACCTCATAGGATACCATTAGGTTCTGTACCAAGTTTAGTCTTTTAAGACTCATTGTAAACCCTTCTTACGAATACATGTAATGTTTCATTGCCGATTACTGTTTGTTATTTTATTGTATATTATGTCGTTTTTCTTTCAATAATATGAGGCACCACTCTGATGCATTGCCCCTTATCCGTCTTTCTCTCTCCTGCTAGTATCTACTCAGATGTACACCATATATGTGTATATTCCTTTCCCCCCCCCCCTTTTTTCTAACTTAGCGCGATGGACCCCATGTCCTTCACAGTACGCTGAGGACTGACACCCCGCAGCCACAAGTGCGGCAAGGTTATGCAGCCTCCCAAGCCGCAAGCACCTCATTACCGTGCTGCCCCGGTCCCCCGCTACCATCGGGGACACTTTGGGTGCAGGTTTGCTATGCGGCTAGGACGGCGTTGCCAAGCAACGTCCTCCGCTACGCCATCCACGCCGGGTATAGCGCGACGCATAATGTGATGCGCGCGCACCCACGGCTTTCTGGATGACGTTCCGGCTGGTTCGGATAGACGTCGGACGTGCTCTGACGTCATCCGAACGGGACATAAGAAGCGGCCCCTCGGCCGCCATTCCTCACAGATGCCCTGGGAGAGTGGCAGTCGTTCTCCTGCCAGATAGCCGCACTACCTTCCTGCAGGACGCACATCTTTACCCTACTAACTCTGCAAGGTACAGTACCCTCTGTCTCTTGATGCTGTCTAGATGGTTTAGGGGCTCCACCAGACTAAGGGGGGTAAACATCAGTTTATATTCCCATTGTAACAAGCCTTAAGCATAGTTGTCAACTTATCTATACTAAGATATGGCCTTCAGGAGATATTTCTTCATCCATGGTCATACCACCAGGCCTCCCCTTTATGCTGGCTTTGGTTGTAACGACATTAATAGTTATACACGCATTAAACGAGAACACATAAGTATTATTATTATTTTGTATATATCCCCTAGTGTGGTCCCTTCCATCTGAGCATCAAGCTCCGGGTTTCCAGCAGAGTGAAGTGCAAAGCTACCCATTATACCCTCTACTAATATCTGCCCCAGTAAGTACTTTGGAGTACATGTAGAGATGCTATTCTCTAGTAAATATTCAATCTATGATGCTTTAATTAATCTAATTTTGTGTTCATTACTATCTCTTTTCTTTCTCTTTTTTTACCATTAGTCACCATCTATGTCCCCATAATCTTGCCCCGCACAGCAGTGCCCAACCTCTAGGGTCTCACCTTTGGTGAGTACACCCAATAGAGGTGGTGACGCTGCTCTTTGGCGGCCTACAGTGTCCATATCCCCTCCTTCCCTTTTTCCACCAGGGGGGTACATGTGAAGCCATCTTTGGGGGTCCACCGGCGTGAGCGAGTGGAGAGACTCTCGGTGGGGCTCTGCATCAGTAAGTGAGCTTCATTTCTATCCATGCAAATGTGTATGTAAAACAAAATATGTATGTATGATACGGATGTGTAAAAGTGGCATAAAGTAACACATTGTCTTTTCTAAACTAGAACACAAGCTCCTGAGGAAGCGACCTAGCAGTCGCGAAACATGTCGAGCACAAGTTTCTTCTTTTAATCGGTGGGACCGACGACCAACCCTCTTTAGGGCAAGTCCACATTCCAGTGGGAGAATTATATGGTGTCAACACTATATATACACCGACCCCACGTTTTAGCGAATCATTGTGTGGTACTGTAACACCCATAGGGGTAGTCTCTCGGATCTCTCACCCTTTTTAGCTCCAATTATTGTTTTTTTGTCAATATTGGTGTTATTATGTATTGTGTGTTTTTCTGTATAACTATATATATTTTTCAATAAATTTTGTAACAAAAAATATTTTCCATAACAAGTGCCTATAAAGTCCATTCTTCTTTCCTTTTTCTATTTTGGAAAAGGCCAAACAATTTTTGACATTGAAATGAATGGGCAGTGCTGCCGAAGCGCCTGCAATGCAACGCAAAGCAAGCGCCTGCAAAGCAAGGCTTTTCATGTCCTTTTAACCCCTTGTTGACCTTCTTCGGGGTTAAAAATCACCCCGCTCCCGCCCGAACAGCAACGGTAAAACGCTGCTAAATCCAGTAGCGCTTTACAGCTAGTGCGGAGCGGGTTTCAGTGTGAAAGGGGTTGTAGAGAGGGTAGCAGTGGCAAACATGCTGCATGCTACAAATCACTATGTCTCTGTCTGTCATATTATATTTGGTTTTAACTGCATCTAATTTCGTTATCTATAAACTGGAGACAATTATTTTTAAAGGGGAAGGGAAGCAAGACAATAGAGGTAGGGCATTAAGCGGTCAACTCCAGACATCCATATTGAAATACAAAAATAGTATACTTTATTCATAGAAAAATACACAAAGACACATACATATATGTACAAATAAAGACAGTATAGATCCAAGGGATCATGATAGTATAGAAAATAAATATAAACAAGCAATCAAGGCTGACATGTTTTGCAATTAGACATTTCCGCTTCTTCAAGGCTGAATTTCTTCATGCTTAAATCAATGATCTCATCCCACTGGGGAGCGGGATCCTTGGGAGACCCAGAGTTGTGCTATGCCAGGCGGGACATTCCTTGGACTGTCGTCCACATTTGTCTTTCTATTGGAAGCCTTTTTCACCGGATGCACTTGACTTCAGCAGTGTGTTTACTTATACCAGATTTTATCTTATTTGATATTATCATTCAATCTGTGGACACACTCTCCCTTTGACACCCATGTGATATTTGTGTATGAATATCATTCACGATATGGCTCTTACTCTCAGATCGATTGTTTCTATGCGCTTGGTGTCTCTCTGGTGAGCGATGAACGTGACATGCTCCTTGACACGTGCTTTATACTGCTGGTGTATCTCTTGGTCTCCCCTCAATCCAGACACCCCAGATGACCCATGAGATTTTTGATTTAAGCAAGAAGCAATTCAGCCTTGAAGAAGCTGATATGTCTAACTGACTGCAAAACATTTCGGCCTTGATTGCTTGTTTCTATTTACTTGCTATACTATCATGATCCCTTGGATCTATACTGTCTTTATGTGTACATATAGGTATGTGTATTTGTGCATTTTTCTATGAATACATTATACTATATTTGTATTTAAATAAGGATGTTTGGAGTTGACCACTTAACCCCCTACCTCTAATTGTCTTGCTTCCCTTCCCCTACTTACAGTCATGGCTGAAATTGTTAGCACCCCAGAAATTTTTCCAGAAAATCAAGTATTTCTTACAGAAAAGTATTGCAGTAACACATGTTTTGCTATACACATATATTCCCTTTGTGTGTATTGGAACAAAACAAAAAAAAGGGAGGGGAAAAAGCAAACTGGTCATAATGTCACACAAAACTCCAAAAATGGGCTAATCAGTCATTAGATTGGCCATTACCTCTAGGTATTCTAAAGCCTCATACACACGATCGGACCTTGGACCAACTTTCCCGTGGATTTTTGTCCAAAGGGCGTTGGCCCCAAGTTGGTATTGCATGCACACAATCTGACTTTTTAGGCAACAAACATGAACGTAGTGACGTTTCAACGTACTGACGACACTTCAAAAGAGGACGTTCGAATACTCCTGCGCCACCTTTGGTCAACTTCTGTACTGTTGTCTGATCTTTTGCATTAGTTCTGAGCATGCGTGTTTGTACTTTGTACAAAAGTCTGATGGTTTTGTGTTTACACACGGTCAGACTTTGGTCCATCGGACTTTTGTTGGTAGAAAGTTGGTCCGTTTGCACAGCCAACAAAAGTCTGATGAAACCTGGAAAAAGTTGGTCCAATGGAGCGTACACACGGTCGGATGTTGGTCCAAAACAGCTCATTTGCATGTTGGTTGTCAAAAAGTCCGATCGTGTGTACGGGCCTTTAGATGGGTTGAAATTTGGCTGGTCCCTGAACTGGCCGAATTTTGATCCATGTGAAGCCAGCTTTACTGGCATAATATAGTAATAACAAAGTAATTATTGAAGGTTTAACAGTACATATTGGCTTTTGATAATTATAATTTTTTTTTAACACACCATATAAAAACAGATATTAATTGATAATAAAAATGATATGATAAAATTTAGACTATTGGAATTAATTTAATTTCCCCTAACAGAAATTTTAAATTTATAATAGGGACTAAATTACTAGTGGGTATTTTGTTTTTGACTGGTTGCACCAGTTCTGTCGATCTTAGGGTATGTTCACATCACATGCTGTGGGACTGTGTTGGCTGGCTTTTCCAGTGCAGTTCAACCGCATGGACAAGGCAACATGTGCCCAGTTAATACCACTTTGTTGCGGTGGTGTGCGGACATGGTATAAAAACATGTGTTGCGCTAAAGTGCAAAAAACCTTAAATTCATTATACACATAAAATATTTAAATTATAAATATGCAATGCAAATAATAAATGCAATAAAAATTGACTACATGTGAAAAAAAAGTGTCCATGCATAAAATAAAATAAAAGCCCCAGAAGACATCCTTTTGATGACGAAACGCTTCGGGTGAAGCCTAGTGATGTCATTGCGTACCGGAAGTGAACTGGAAATACTATGCAATTGTCGGCCGGGTGATTTGTTTTACAATGTGTATTGTTTGTGTACAGATGCAAGTGTGATTTTAATTGAATAAACTTATTCTTTTACCTTTTCGTGCCGAACACACGCAAATATGCGGCCTATCTGCTGCCAAGCCTTGGTGCAGAGCAGCCGCATATTTGTGTACAATAGCTCCGATAGCCGCCGGTAACTGTGCCAGGAGCTCTAACGGAAAGCTCCTGTTCGCTGCTTGCGATCAGGAGCTTTCCGATCATGTGATCACAAGCCCTGTCCTGCCTCCCAGAATTCTACAGCCCTTAAAGGGCCCTCACATGCCAGCTCTAAGGGGGTTAACATATAACACTATGAGAAGCGTATATATATATGTTTATTCCTACGTGAATTTGAGCCATTAGAGGTTTGGAAGAGTCCATTTGGCATTGGGTCCAGATGTCAACCCTTGGTAATCTATGAGAAGTGCCATTGATGTTGATGAATAGCATTTGAGCCTTGGTTGACCACTCTGAATAAGGGGGTCACTGTGGTCTGGTAATCCTGCACCTATATAATTCTTGGTGTTAGTGGATGATGCTGGGACATTTTTGGAATAACAAAGGATTTGAATCGATGCACTTAAACAAGACCAATCTTTGGGTTTGGGACTTTCAACTTATTTCTGCATGGACACTTTTTTTCACATCTAGTCAATTTTTATTGCATTTATTATTAGCACTTTATAATAAATTTAAATATTTATTTGTATGATGAATTAAGGTTTTTTTATATTTTGACATTAGAAGGGATATCTTTTTTGTGCTTGCAGCTTCACTTAAGTAGTGCATTATTTGCACGGTTTACAGTTATTTTCAGATTCACAAAGGTGTCTGTACCTAGTACTTGGGACTTTCCATTTTTCATAGACATAAGAAGCTGTTCTTGTTCAAACTAAGCACCAGTCTGTGAATTCCCCTGCGATAGGAAAGCCCAGTCCCAACAAACAGGTGAATGCCCAGCAGGCTCCCCTACCCTAGCCCTCACTTGCAGGGGGTTAAAAAGTAAAAGAAGTTTTAATGACTAAGTTCACAACCATGCAGGTTGCAGTTTTCATATTCCAGGTGCATGTTGCGTTTTTAAATACACATTTTTGATCTATTGAAGTTTATGGAACCAAAACCCAGAAAAAAGACCCTGGCCCTTTCCATAAAATCCACAGATATGAACTACATCCATATGAAACCATGTTAAATGGACTGTAGTGTGTTTCTGCAAAATTGAAAATGCACTAAAAATTGCATAGGAGTGAACCAGGCCTTTAAAGAGGATGTAAACCCTGATGGGTTTTACTTCCTTTTTATTTCCCTGCAAAGGTAAAGCATAATGGGCTACTATGCATTGCATAGTAGCCCATTATGTGTCACTTACCTGAAAACAAAGACTGCAATGTCCGTGCTGGCTAGAAGCGTCCATTTCCACCCCTCTTCCTTCTGGGCCACAGACTCCAGCTCTGTGACTGGCTGGAGTTGCATGACGTCACTCCCGCGCTTGCGCACGGGAGCCGCCAATCACGGCATGATCTCTTTCTAAAGTGTGCATGCCGATGACGTTGGAGCACACGTATATTGTAAATATCTCCTGAACTGTGCAGGTTTAGGAGAGATTTCCAGCACCTAGAGGCAAGCCTTAATATAGGCTTACCTGTAGGTAAAAGTGGTTGTATAGAGTTTACAACCACTTTAGCCTTTTTTGCCAACATCCAGCAGTTCAAATAGAAGGCGTGTCATGTAAAGATTCTGTAGTACAGAGGAGGGAAAAATAGGAGCTGGTAATGCCAACAAAATCTTTCAAACATTTGGCTGCTTTTTTCTTCTTTCCTCCTTTTTGCTGGAATGCTGTTCCACTAAGTAAAAACCTATTGAACTCCTGTTTTCCGAAGAGGCTTACATTATTTCATCTCTTTTTTTTTTTCTGTGGTCACATAATTAAAATCAATTTAGGGAAAATCTCATCTCCTTTGGAAAAAAGAAAAAAAAAAAACGGAAAGGGAGTAGTCGTTTTCTGGCAAGAAAAAAATGTGGAATTTGAGCAAGTTCCTTAGGAAGCAACATTAAAAAAAAAAAAAAGGGGGGGGGGGGGGAGCGAGGCAGAGTGTAGAAATTCCTTCAAATCAAGTGCATTATTCAGCGTAAAAATGAGAACCTGTGCATAAATCACAAGCTGCTTGACTTCCACACCAACACCAACCAAATAAAAAGGCATACTTTGAGGGTTATTTATTAAAACTGAAGTGGGCAAAACCTGCTGCAGCTGTGCATAGAAACCAATCAGCATCCAGGTTTTATTGCCAAAGCTTAATTGAACAAGCTGAAGTTAGAAGCTGATTGGCTACCATGCATGGCTGCACCTGATTCTGAGTTCCCCAGCTTTAGTAAATATGCCCCTTTGAAATCAGAAAAGTGTAAATACATGTGATCACCCACATACCTGCACCCACAAGCACAGCAACACGACGTGTAAACATCTAGAAGATATGACTGAGCTGTCACACTTGCGGGACGTATCCAGGCTCATTTTATTTTTTTTTGTTCTTCGGAAGATGGTCCTGAAGAGATAAGGTGACAGCTCTTAGAAGCAAGTGCAGCTGGGAAATCCCCAGTCCATAGCTGCAGAAATCCAGTCAAAGTCCCAACTGCCGATGGGCTTGTTTTCCACCAATTAAGATGATCTAGTCGATTCCTAGGGATCCCGGCTAGTTGCTGTAATGAGGTGAGAAGTTCAGTTGTTAACGTTGCCTGAGAATGAGTCACAGGCATCAGCTAGTCGGTCTGGGCTCCGTATCCCCCTCCTTTTACTCTCTCTCCCACACACACCCTCTGCCTTTAGTCACATAAAAAGGTGCCCGCTTGGGAACGGACAGGAGCTCTCTAGCCGCTGTGTCTGCATACAGGACAGCACACCCCAAGTTAGAAGATGGCGTTTGCCGTTAAACCTGCATTGGAGTCCAATAGTTTTTGCTGTTCTCTGGTGTTTCGGTGGGAGCGAGCCAATACATCGCTTCCAGTTCTTGTAGGTCGTAGAGGTCACGGTCGCTGTACCTGACTGCCTCACACCGCTTTCAATGTGCGCACACAGGACGTGCTTGTCTTTTGTCTCACTCAGTCCTTCCCCTGGTCGGCTTTATCCCATAGACAGCATTTCTACAACACTGCAATACCTAAGCCGTACAGTTCACAACGGCAATCCTCACATAAACAAGTGTAAATAATCCTCAAATAAACAAGTAGCTTTCACAAAGTGCAACACACACACAGCCTGTGAAAAGATACCTATCGCGTGAAAATATCTTGAAGGCGTTCGAGGCAGTTCGTCATCCCTGGTCCAGACCAGTGAAATAAAAACAAAAGTTCAAATTTCTAACATAAGGGATGAATCATCTGAAAAAAAAAAAAAAAATTCCAGGGCTTTCACAAGGGGTGGGACGTTGTTATGTCTAAGGGAAAAAAAAGGTTCTTTGGGGGGAAGTTTTTACAAAGAATATTTTGGTATAGAGTAGATGTCAAGTGATGGCTGATTGTAGGGAGCTCATTCCTTCCCCCATAGTGGATCTAAAGGCAAATTCTTTTCATTTCTAGGTAGATCAGCAAAGTATTGGAAAACCTGTTAGGTTTTTTTATTTCCATGTACTGTAACTACCAGGGGTCAAGTCTTGGGGAAAAAAGTGTGGGACTCCCACCCAAGATCCACTCACCCACCAACAACAAAAAAAATGCAAAGGTCATAAATTAACTGCACATTATCTGGACAGAATGCTTGGGGAGATAGTGATGTGTTTCTGCTTAGGAGATGTATGTTAGCTTGGGGGGCTGCAAACTCTGCAGGGCTCCAACACACACTCGCTGCTATTCCAACCCTTCACATATTTCCACATCAACTTCCCTCCTGGCACTAAACTTTGCCAGGTCTTGTGCTCAGCTTACCACCCCAAACTGATGTTCCTCCCTCAGCTCACCTCTCTCCCTGCATGTCCTGTGAGCAGAATAGCTGTGCTCCTCCCCAAGGGTTCTCTCACCATATGGCACTGAAGATAGGGAGGGAGGATTCAGCGGGACACACAGAGCAAGTATACAGGAGACTGGGGGGGGGGGGGGGGGATGAGGAGACAGAAAATCAGGAGGGGGCGGCGTGGAGGAGGGCATCACGAGAGGTCTGACTAAATACAATCTCTTAGCAGCAGGGACCTGATCTATCCGTCAGCTAGCTGTGATTGACAGGTAGATCGAAGAGGAAGCTGTCATGAGGCCCCCTACTGGAAATGCCTGAATGGTCAGGTGTGCGGCACTTACTATTGCGAGCTGTGCCGGCAGCTGCTAGTGTAGCACCTGCCACACAGCTCGCATACTTCAAAGTCTTGCAGGACATGGCTGCTAATGGGAACTGAGTTCCTGTTGTGGAAAAAGTACATGTGTTCCTGCAGGACTTGAGCCCTGGTAACTACACAAGGTTCATGCAGACTTTACTGTTACAAACACCCATGTTTTATAAAAAATATTGTGCATTACTTTATTGTAATCTGTGTATGTGTGTGTAAAATATATATATATTTATATATACATATACACATTATTTATATATATATATATATATATATATATATATATATATATTATATATATATATATATATATATATATATATACATATTATATATATATATATATATATGTGTGTGTGTGTGTGTGTGTGTGTGTGTGTGTGTGTGTGTGTGTGTGTGTGTGTATGTGTAGATGGATCTCCCTGAACCATGTAGTTAGCAATATCTCCTCTTAATCAACAAAATGTATTGTTACATATGTATCTCTAACAAGGATATACACCATGCACATATCACATAACTTGTAGTAATAAATCCCCTCAGGCTTTTTTGTATTGTTGTCTGGGGGCTTTTGTGAGGTGATTCATCCTATCCAATTCGCATTACAGGATACTATGACCGTCTCTCAATGGAAATAAGAAAGCTAACATTTTTTAAAAGGGGGTTACAAACTTGCATAGCATACAGCAAGACTACAATACAATGATATACTATACAGTTACAATACAATACAATGATATACTTAGCACATCCTCATGGCTGGTCTCTTGATGGAGAAAGAGTCAGTTGTGTGTGTGAAGTTCCCTTTTTGTCAAGCACACCTCATTCATGCCGCATCACATTGCCCGCCTATATTTTCCTTGTGGACGAACAAGTTTATTCTGATCGTCCTGCCACAAGTGGTCTCTGGGGGGCAGTGTCTGTCCAGGATTGCACTTAATCTGACTGTTGTCTAATCTTGGGATTGATCTCTGATGGCCCACCCATATTATCTAGATTGGCCTTTGATCATCACAGACAGACCGGAGCCGGCATTCATCCTGCAGAATAGCCCTCATAGAGTGGAGCTTGTTAGCCTAAGGAAAATAGGAGGTATGACTGGCTACATTCCACACGGGGGGGGGGGGGGGGCATCCTGTTCTCCGGGACACTGTCCATGTATGGATCCCAGCATATTGAATCCAACATATACCGCTTTGCGCCTAAACAGGCGCATAACACCCTTCTTCAGACCCAGCTCCTATTGAACAGTCCATAACTGTTTCCTCCCTGACATGCGTTCCCAAACCAGTACCCATAGAACAGTCCTTAACTTTCTTAACGCATTGTGGTTTTCAACCTGCGCAACAACAGCTCCTATGGAACAGTCCATAATGGTCTTACCGTGTTATGCTTCCCAACACGTGCCGCTTTGCCACTAAATGACACACCACCATCCTTCTTCAGTGACAGCTTCCATGTCACCCATCTGTGTCTTTGGTATCTTCTCCTTTCTGGTATCTTCAGGACGAGATGCAGTACAGGCAAGGGGTGCCCATTCACCATCACACATTCAGGGTAACATATCACCCAGCTTTCCAACACAGAGTCTCGAGGAGGGCCTTTCGCCCATGTTACTAGCCTAAAATACACCTTTATCACACTACACCATAACATAAATCAACCCACTACCATAATATATACATACTGTATGACCCCTCACATTGCGTATCCCGCTCCCAACCTCCTATAACTCTTTGCTGTAAATACAGGTCGGGATTAGGCAAGTTTGTTCACAATGGCCTTCCCTACCGCAATTCCGGCACGTCAGTGGTATTCCAGGGCTCATTCGTCCTGCAGAATAGCCCTCATAGAGTGGAGCTTGTTAGCCTAAGGAAAATAGGAGGTATGACTGGCTACTTTCCATACGGGGGGGGCATCCTGTTCTCCGGGACACTGTCCATGTATGGATCCCAGCATATTGAATCCAACACAGGGATATACCTAACTAATATAAAAAATGCTCCTTCCCCACTCCTAACACCTATACTAAATAACCTGTGGAAGAAAGATCAGTATTTTTGCCTAGTCATCTGATCCGCCTCTCCTGTGTCAGTTAGCAGAGGGCTCAGGGGAGAGGAGGGAGCACCAACAATAGATTGGGCAATAGTAAACCTATGGGTGACAGCATTGCAGCATTCCAGCCATTGTTGAGCGCTCTCTCCTCTCTCTCCTGAAGCCACCGCTAGCTGACACAGGGGAGATCAGGTGACAGGACCAGAGAAGCCTTAAAATAGGTAAGTATATACATATTTTTTGCACAGGCTAGTTAGTATGGGTGTTGGGAAAGGTAAGGAGCAGATTTAGGATTAATTAGATATACCACGGAATTCTACTTTTAATTTCTTCTTGCTTCCTTTTGCATCTTTCAGACAGAAAGTGCAGGGAAATTTCCCTAGCAGTTCTAAAAAAAAAAAACGCCTATAAGCAGCTTTCACCAAATCCATACACATTTCAAAGCTTAAAATGCATGTTTTGGTTTAGATATACTTTAAAAATAATTTTTTTATGAAAATTAATTATATTTGTTTTGCAATAAAAAAAAAAAAAAAATACAAAACAGTGACTGCAAACCAAATAAACAAGACAATGGGGCTGATTTACGAACGGTTTGCGCCATGAGTTGCGGTGCAGGCCGATGCGCAATGGCAGTTTTCGTATTTACAAAACATTTGCGCTTGTAACGCAGCGCAATTCCCCATTTATAATATTCTCAGCGCACGGGAGGCGGCGATTGGTGCACCACTATAGACATGGCGCACGCATTCTTCAACTCAAAATTTTAAAAAGCTGGAAGTGCCAATATTATGGGGGTGATGTGAGGAAGTATAGTAATAACTGCCCAAGTAACAAATATGCCCAAAATAGAATGAGAAAGTAACTTATTCTGAACAAGCCTGCTGCGCCTGCAAGTACACTTAGAACTGCGTGAGGTCAATTTATGCACTGCGCATGAGCAAGCGGCATTTGCGCACGTTCAAATGCTTTAGTTCACTGTGCCAGCAAAATCTTAGTAAATGTCAAGCAACGTAAATGCATTTGCATAGGTTGAACGGGCGCACCTCTAAATTTGACTTTTTTTTTTTTTTTTTTTTTAACGCTGATTCACTTTTTTTTTTTTTTTTTTTAAAGGATATTTGCACACAGGTCATGTTAGCATTAGGGATGAGCCGAACACCCTCCTGTTCGTGGCTATAATGAAATGTCGGTCCGGCAATACACATGTTCATTTTGTTAAAAACAGCATTAGGAAAAAAAACAAAATTAAGAAAAAAAATGCGTGGGGGTCCCCTGAAATTCCATACCAGGCCCTTCAGGACTGGTATGGTTATTAAGGGGAACCCCGCTCCAAAATTAAAAAAAAATGACGTGGGGGTCCCCCTCAAAATCCATACCAGACCCTTATGCGAGCACGCGACCTGGCAGGCCGCAGAAAAAGAGGGGGGACGAGAGAGCGCCCCCCCTCCTGAACCATACCAGGCCACATGCCCTCAACATTGGAAGGGTGCTTTGGGGTAGCCCCTCAAAGCACCTTGTCCCCACAACCCTTGTCCGGTGGTTTTGGGGGTCTGCGGGTGGGGGGCTTATAAGAATCTGGAAGCCCCCTTTAACAAGGGGACAGCCAGATCCCACCCCCACCCCCTGTGTGAAATGGTAATGGGGTACAAAAGTACCCCTACCATTTCACAAAAAAAGTGTCAAAAATGCTCTCTCCAGTCGCAATGGCCGGGACGCGCTGCGCGGCGACTTATATAGGGACAAGGGGCGGGGTCACTGGGTGATGTCACATGGTGACCCCGCCCCCTATGGTGTCACAGACCCAGCATCCCCGGGACTGTGACATCATAAGGGGCGGAAGAACAACAAGGCGGCGACATCGACAGCGACGAACCAGAAGACCGGGCCAACGCTGGTAAAAGAGCTGCAAGAAGATAGCGGAGGTCCGGCAGAAGAAACGAAGAGCGGGACAAGACCCCTGAAGTCGGAAGAAGACCCCCAGACAGTGGCAGCGAAGAAGGAGAAAGCCGGGCTCCTCTGCTAGTAAAAGAGCAGAAGATAGCGAAGGGTCTGCTGTGGACTTTGGGGGGGACCCCACGCCATTTTTTTGGCCTAGGGGTTCCCCTTTAAATCCATACCAGGGGCTAGCAAGGTGTCAATCTCGCCGATTATTCGCTATAATTTTGAGTCAAGACTTCTTTCTAAGTCCGCTGGACTTTTGGGAAGAAAAGAAAAGAAAGCCGGAGCCCACACACTGGCGGATTGTCCGGCGGACTCTGGTCCGCCGGATAGTCCGATCGTGTGTACGCGGCATTAGGCATAAAAGAACAAAAATAAAAAGCATCAGACTTTAACGGTTGCCAACTATAATCCCACGTATGAAAGAAGGAGTACTCGGGGGGCGTGGCCTGACCAGGTCTGAACAGGACGTGTTTCTACAGAGCTCTTGCCATCCTGCTGCAGCATCCTTGACATCCATCCTCCAGCAAAACCGTCTTGCTGCCCACGCAGCACCCAAAGCTCACCAGATGGCTGGCGCGCTGTTCGAGGCTGATATTGCGGCATTTCTCAGAGTTTAAGGCCGCCTGGGAGACAGGCCGCAGCTCCGGCCCAGTTCCGGGCGTGGCGGCCATCTTGCTACACCCGACCACGGTACCAGCGCTTAATCCTGGCCTCCCAGACCACCATCTACATGGCTCTTCCTCTACACAACCACCGGAGCCCATCCGCCACTTGTGGCACTCACCGACACCCCTCCACGGTGGCCTAAAGGTGGAATATCAGCTCCGGCCCTGTGAACGCCGTCCATCTTGCTGCACCCGGCGGCCATCTTGCTGCACCCGGCGCTCACCATTCTGACTCCTCTGACTGGTGAGATACCCCTGGAGGCTAGAGCACTTTGGCCGGCCAGGCCGTGACCCCCAATGACGGATAGATGGACTTTAACCTGTGACAAGAATTGAAATCGCAGCCCTAGGGGGCTCATGCGCGCAAGCAGGGAAGATGGTTCCCTGATTCCCCTGCTCCGTGCCGATGGAACGGTGTAATGTTTATGCAGAATCACTGTGACCCTTAACCCCTTTCTCCTAATGCATGCTGGGGGAGGGGCTGTACCAGGAAGTTAGTCACAGTGTGTGTGGGATTAGGAAGCAGCAGCATGATACTTGGAGGGAGATCTGTTGTATATGACTCCTCTATGTAAGAAAGTACATCGCTTTCTGAGTGAGTAATAAACCCTTCCCTGGTTAAGAAGTGCATCCAGCCTGTGTGTAACTTGCTGAGCAGACACTGGCAGCATTGCTAGCAACACCCTGAGAGACCCTGTGTCGAAGGGACATAACAGTGGTGACGAGGATTGTGTGGCTTTTAGCACACATGGCTTTCATAGGGTTTATTCAACCATTTGATCCTGTTGCTGAATCATGGAGCTCCTGGGTGGAGAGGCTGGAGCAGTATATGGAAGCAAATAGTGTGGCTGTAGAAAAGAAAGTTGCAGTTTTCCTCACAGCATTGGGTCAAGCTGCATATGGCACTCTGAGACTTAATTTCTCCCGACAAGCCGGCCTTTTAAGCCCCTGCCTGAGTTAATTCAGAGGCTACATGAGCACTACAACCCAAAGCCGTTAGAAATCGCAGAGCGGTTTAAATTCTACAGTAGGAGGCAGCATGCTGGGGAGGATATAAAGACTTATATCATTGCTTTACGTAAACTAGCTGCCACTTGTCAGTTTGGAGACTACCTGCAGACGGCTCTCCGTGACATGTTTGTCATGGGACTCTGCGACCCAGCCATACAGAAACGTTTACTCACAGAACCCGACTTGACTCTGACGAAAGCCACGGACCTTGCTACGGTCATGGAGTTGGCTACACAGGATTCCACCTGAACCTCCTGCAAGCCAGGGAGAGGAAATATTCCACACTGCTATTACCCGACACCCACGACGGCTGTTGCCAAATCAACCTAAACCTTGCCACCCTAATTCTTCTGTCTCTAGGATACCAACTTGCTACTGTTGTGGTAACACTTCTCACAGTGCACCTGCTTGCAAGTTTAAGGATGTCATTTTGTTTTCTTTGTGGAAAGACTGGTCATATTGGGCGTGTTTGCCGCAGCTCACACTCCCCGAACACTACCACAAAAGGTAGACGTAAACAAACATTTCATGTGGCTACTGACAAGAACAGTGCCAGCTCTGATGAGGAGACCTGTGTCCAGCATGTTGGACTGTTTCGGGTAGCTGGGAACACTCCTGCGATAAAAGTGGATGTCACACTCAATGGCTGTCCTGTCTCCATGGATGTTGATACAGGGGCGGCTGTGTCCGTCATTTCATGGACTGATTTAAAGGCATCGGGTCTGTCCCTACCACTCCAACCTACAAATCTCACACTACAAACCTACAGCAAGGAACTGCTACAGCCCTTAGGTTATGTGAAACCCATTGTGACATTAGGCAAGCGCAGTGAAACTCTAAGCCTTTATGTTGTAAGTAAAGGAGGTCCTCCGTTGTATGGTAGGAACTGGATCAAAACCCTGGGCATGCTCCCTCTTGCCATTGCCCAATGTACAGTGGTGTGAAAAAGTGTTTGCCCCCTTCCTCATTTCCTGTTCCTTTGCATGTTTGTCACACTTAAGTGTTTCAGAACATCAAACCAATTTAAACAATAGTCAAGGACAACACAAGTAAACACAAAATGCAATTTGTAAATGAAGGTGTTTATTATTAAAGGTGAAAAAAAATCCAAACCATCATGGCCCTGTGTGAAAAAGTGATTGCCCCCCTTGTTAAAACATACTATAACTGTGGTTGTCCACACCTGAGTTCAATTTCTCTAGCCACACCCAGGCCTGATTATTGCCACACCTGTTCACAATCAAGGCATCACTTAAATAGGAGCTGCTTGACACAGTAAGGTCCACCAGAAGATCCTTAAAAGCTACACATCATGCCGAGACCCAAAGAAATTCAGGAACAATTGAGAAAGAAAGTAATTGAGATCTATCAGTCTGGAAAGGGTTATAAAGCCATTTCCAAAGCTTTGGGAATCCAGCGAACCACAGTGAGAGCCATTATCCACAAATGGCGAAGACATGGAACAGTGGTGAACCTTCCCAGGAGTGGCCGGCCGCCCAAAATTACCCCAAGAGCGCAGCGACGACTCATCCAAGAGGTCACAAAAGACCCCACAACAACGTCCAAGGAACTGCAGGCCTCACTTGCCTCAGTTAAGGTCAGCGTTCATGCCTCCACCATCAGGAAAAGACTGGGCAAAAATGGCCTGCATGGCAGAGTTCCAAGGAGAAAACCACTGCTGAGCAAAAAGAACATCAAAGCTCGTCTCAATTTCTCCACAACACATCTTGATGATCCCCAGACTTTTGGGACAACATTCTGTGGACCGATGAGACAAAAGTGGAACTCTTTGGAAGGTGTGTGTCCAAGTATATCTGGCGTAGAAGGAACACTGCATTTCAGAAAAAGAACATTATACCGACAGTAAAATATGGTGGTGGTAGTGTGATGGTCTGGGGCTGTTTTGCTGCTTCAGGACCTGGAAGACTTGCCGTGATAAAAGGAACTATGAATTCTGCTGTCTACCAAGAGATCCTGAAGGAGAATGTCCGACCATCTGTTCGTGTACTCAAGCTGAAACGAACTTGGGTTCTGCAGCAGGACAATGATCCTAAACACACCAGCAAGTCCACCACCGAATGGCTGAAGAAAAACAAAATGAAGACTTTGGAGTGGCCTAGCCAAAGTCCTGACCTGAATCCTATTGAGACGTTGTGGTATGACCTTAAAAAGGCCGTTCATGCTCGAAAACCCTCTAATGTAACTGAATTAGGACAATTCTGCAAAGATGAGTGGGCCAAAATTCCTCCAGGACGCTGTAAAAGCCTCATTGCACGTTATCGCAAACGCTTGGTTGCAGTTGTTGCTGCTAAGGGTGGCCCAACCAGTTATTAGGTTTAGGGGGCAATCACTTTTTCACACAGGGCCATGATGGTTTGGATTTTTTTATCACCTTTAATAATAAACACCTTCATTTACAAATTGCATTTTGTGTTTACTTGTGTTGTCCTTGACTATTGTTTAAATTGGTTTGATGTTCCGAAACACTTAAGTGTGACAAACATGCAAAGGAACAGGAAATGAGGAAGGGGGCAAACACTTTTTCACACCACTGTACATTGCCTTCTGAGATAGACCATTGGGTGGAATCCCTGAAGTCACGCTTTAAGGAGGTTTTTGAGGACTCTTTGGGCTCGGTAAAAGGAAAAATGGCCCACCTTATCTTAAAGCCTGGTGCTACACCTCGTTTTTGTAAGGCAAGATCAGTGCCCTTTGCCTTGCGGAAGAAAGTGGAAGCAGAGCTGGACCATCTATTGGCTGAAAAGATCATAACTAAAGTTGATAGAAGTGAATGGGCATCGCCAATTGTGCCTGTCAAGAAAAAGAATGGAGACATTAGAATTTGTGTGGATTTCAGGGTTGCCCTGAACAACCAACTTCTTGTGGATCAATACCCGTTGCCTCAATCTATTTGGCTCACTGGCTGGGGGGCAAAAGTTTACAAAAATAGACTTAAAGCAAGCTTACCTGCAACGGCAAGTACACCCAGATTCACGCCATCTGTTGACCATTAACCCCCATAAAGGATTATTCCAATATAACCGCATGGTTTTTGGCATAGCCCCAGCTCCAGCCATCTGGCAGCGGATCATGGATGAGGTCCTGGCAGGCATACCTTTCACACAATGTCTACTAGATGACATGCTCATTACTGGTCCCACTGATGAAGAACACAGAATGTTGAAGCTGTGCTAGAGAGACTCCAACGGTATGGTTTACGTGTCAATCTTTCAAAATGCTAATTTCCAAAACGACTTCCAGGACAGCCACCCGAGAGATCATGGCTCCACCTCCCAAAAGGAAATGCCTCCTCCTCCATAAGAACTTTAAAAGGAAAGCCTCCACGCAGCCTCCTCAGTTTTTTTTGTTTCCTCCATTTAGGAGGAACACCTCTGGTGGGAGCAATGATCTCTTAGGCTGGTCCTGGGAGAAAATAGGTTCTCACCTGTAATTTTTTTTTTTTCCCTGGAGCTGGTCCTCCCATCTGCCTCCTAGCTGGATGGTGTTATGGGCTCTCTTTCCCTCTTTAGTGCTCGGGGAGAGCCAGTTTGTTCGGTCGTCTTGTCCCCTGTTTTTGCATCAGAGTTGGCGGACGCAGCGTTAGTTTTTCCCATCCTTCGGGAAAGGGGCAGGACTTCCGAGCGGCGCACAGCGTCATTTCCAGCCGATGGAGCGCAGGGGGTCTCTCCTGGCGCATTATTTCCTTATGTCTGCGCAGAGGCGTTTTTGAATCCCAGGACCGACAGTGAGGATACCACGCGTCTGTTGAAGCTAGAGATGGCGAGCAATACAGACAAGGGGGCAAGCCAATGCACCAGCAAGGTGAAGGTAGGAGCTGTGTCTCTTAATGGTCCGGATTCTTTTGCTCCTGTGGGGGGGAGTATCACCCCCCTCCCTTCCCCCCTGGGAGGGTCCACTGTTTACCTGTAGGTTTGCCTGTGGCTGTTGGTGAAGGGGGTGTCAGCTTGCTTGGGCACTGGAAATTGTGTGTGTTTTTTCTAGATGCACCTGGGTGTTACCTGCATTAGTTCTGCAGAGTTAAAGAAGCGTGGTTTGTTTTTTTCTTGTCTCTTTTCTGTTTGTAAAGATGAAAAATCTGCCCAACCAGTTAAGAGAATATGCCCTGTCTGCAAGGAAAACCTAATGCTGCGTACACACGATCGGAATTCTCGTCGGAAAAAACTCTGGCGGTTTTTCCGACGGAATTCCGCTCAAGCTGTGTCGCCTACACACGATCACACCAAGTTCCGACCGCCAAGAACGCGGTGACATCCACCACGTACGACGTGACCATAAAAGGAAAGTTCAGCACCATGTCCGGCACCCGTTGGGCTCCTTCTGCTGATCTTGTGTTTATCACGTGTTAGTAGAAGTTTCGTTATAGACGATTCGTGCTTTTCAGACTTGTGCTTTAGATCGTTCCTGCTCTACAGTTTGTGCTTGTCGGTGCGTATTTGCTTATCAGTGCGTGTAGTCAGTTCACATTTGTTTGTCTTTGTGGCCTATATATTTATATATAGTACGCTTTGATTTTCAGTGCTTATTGTCCGCTTGTTGCTTGATTTGCATTTCGTTCTTTCAGGCCTTGCTGTTTATCAGTGCTTTCTTTAGTCCGTTCTGACCAGCCGACCGTTTAGAAGCGATGTTGCGTGTACGTACTCGTAGTAGAGTTCGTGCTGTGCAGGGGCTTGGTGTTGGGGTTCTTACTTTGACACAAGCCCAGTCCATGAACAGGGCGAGGAGGAGTTCATGGACCAAGAATTGGTTGCTCCAGCGTGACCAATTCTCGCACATGCCTCTGCTTCGTGAGATCCGTGAGATCCGTGAGAATAATCCTGATGATTTCAGGAATTATCTCAGGATAACGGACCCCATTTTTCACCGTCTGTTGGCTTTGCTGTCCCCTTATATTACCAGGCAGGATACCTGCATGCGGCAAGCCATCACTGCGGAGCAGAAGTTAGTTGCCACGTTGAGGTACTTGGCGACAGGGAGAAGCCTTCAGGACCTCAAGTTTTCGACAGGCATCTCCCCCCAGGCTCTGGGGATCATTATTCCAGAGACCTGTTCTGCCTGTTCTGCCATCATCCAGGTCCTGCAGAAGGACTATATGAGGGTAAGTTGTATTCTTTAACATCACAATTGCTAATGTATTGTATTTCTTTCCTCGTTCCCTAATTACCAGGACTTCAATATGCTGTAATATGCTGCAATATGCTGTAATATGCTGTGCCCCTTTGTCCTCATGCATGTTGGATTTTTGTATGTTCCTTTTTTGTCCTTCATGCATATTTGCCTTCACTAACCCCCCCAGCATGCTATCCGGGGCCCATATATTCCTATAGTCTAGTCACTTAACAATGTATTTTGTCGGCTCCATTGTAATGCTTTACCCTAAACACCCCTAAAATGTGTACAAATGTTATAGTTGTCCTTAAATTCATTCAGAGTGCCTGAGGCTTTTTTTTGTGGTGCCCAAAATCTTTTGGGAACCCTCCCTCCAACTGCTCAGTCAGCTGATACCTATCCTCTATCTGCTGACTTTGCCAAACCCAATACACATTTTACCTACCTCTTTAGTGGTCATATTTATGGATGCATTTTTCAAAGCATGTAGTGCAAGGGCCTGCCTCAATACTTTCAAATGCTACTGTTTTAATTTTTCTTCTCCTATTATTATTATTGTGATAGGTAATAGTAGAATCAAAAAAATGTGCTTCCATTTTTCTTTTTATTTAGGCCACTTCTTCTTACCTGTCCAGTGGGCTGTCAATAGTGTAATGAAGGAGGGGCTGGCCAAACTATCACACATTACTTTCTTTTACTCCATTACGTAGTGGAGAGGGTGGTTACCTGTCCAAAACATACCCCCCCCCCCTAAAATATTTACAAGGGGCCATCAGAGGGGGGAGGAATCTGATAAGTGGACCTTATATTTTAGCCTTTAAATACTACAAGAAATGTTATACTGATGTTTGCCAACAATGTTTCTGTATAATCCACTTGTAATGTTTATTATCAAATGTACTAATTATATTTTTCTTGTTTGACTCCACAGTTTCCTTCCACGCCACAGGAATGGCAGACTGTGGCCTCCCAGTTTGCCCAGCAGTGGGATTTTCCTAACTGCGGAGGGGCAATCGATGGGAAGCATGTCCACATCGTCCCACCACCCCATTTGGGGTCATACTATTTTAATTATAAGGGGTTCAATAGTATCGTGTTGATGGCAGTGGTGTCGGCGACCTATGAGTTTATATATGTGGACGTGGGGAGGAATGGCTGGATGTCGGATGGAGGAGTCTTTTGCCGGACCGAGTTCTACCGACGTCTCGAGAGTGGTGGCTTGGGATTGCCACCCCCGGAGGAGAATGTCAAGGGACTCCCATTTGTGTTCGTCGCAGATGAGGCTTTTGGCAAACCATCTGATGAGACCATTCCCCCAGAGGACCCTCACCCCGGAGAAGAGGGTATTTAATTACCGGCTGGCCAGAGCCAGACCAGTCGTGGAGAGCGCGTTTGGTATTCTGGCCAGCCGGTTCCGCCTGTTCCAAACGGCCATTAATATGGCGGAATACAAACTTGACACCATTGTGGTATCGTGTTGCATCTTGCATAACTTTTTAAAAAGGACCAACCCCAATTATGTGGTTACACTTGGGCTTGACGCTGGACTGCAATCCCTGACGTCCCTGGAAGTGGCACGTCCTGGCTTGCCCCCCCAAAGCACCCGTGAAGTGCGCAACAATTATTCAGAATATTTTTCAGGGAGGGGGGCCATTGCTTTGCCAGCACTTTTGTAATACATTTTACCTTTTATTTATCTTTAAAAATCTTGCTTTGAATTTCCTGCCTGAATTTCCTGCTATCTAAACACCCATTGTCACTGTAAACACCAATTTCAACACAAAAAAATGGTATTGATCATTGAAAGAAGAAGCCACACATTGTTGAGCAAGAAATACTTTTTTCACTCCGTACACATTCACATGTGCTTTTTTTTTTTTTTTTTTGTAAAAATAAAAAAAATAAAAAAAGAACAAGTTTTGCATTTTCACCACCAAAAATTGTGGTTACAAACACAACATACACAACTCTGGAGCATTAACAAAGTTCAACGTAGAAAAACTTTTTAAGGCAAGATCACACATTACATTGTCCAAAATGTGTGGATCTTGCATCTTCAAAATTAGGCTTTTTAAAATGTTGTACAATTTAAAAATAAAAAAACAAAATGGTGGCAATTTTTGAGAAAATTATATTCCAAAGACATCAATCATGTTTTTAAGTTTAACTTCAATATCCCTAGTTTTTTTGCGAATAATCTCTAAATCCTGACTACACCACATGATGTCCTGGATTAGCCTTTGGGCACTGTCACTGGTGAAATGATCTGACTGTTCTTCCACAACCTGTACTTCACCTAAAAATAAAAAAAACACACCATCTATTATAAATATGCAGGCATACATGTCTTATTACCTGAATCTGGGGTGTCAGACACTCACCTGTTGTGGTCTCAATCTCGACCACCTCTCCTTCCTCCACATCCTCATCTTGTGGTGACCTCTGTTCCCTTTCTTCAGGAGGTGGGTGGTCCCTGGTGACATGATATTTCCCGATTCTTTGTTCCCCTATGAGAATAAAACAAAAGGTATACTTAGCACACAGATATTTGAGCCAACAAATATGAATGATAAACATTGCTTGGAAGTGGGGGACAATTGTCTGTTTGGGCAGAATTCCAAGCTGAACACATGATTTATTACCTTAATTCCTCAGGCTGGAATACTTGCCTTTTTTGGAGAAGTTTCCTACCTGGAGACACCCCAAAGTATCCACTGGAGTACCTGTGTTTGAGACCCTAAAATGTTTGTTCTGGTGTCCCACACTAGTGCACCTGAGTCCAGATGTGTAAACAGCTGCAGAGTGTCCTCTACATACATTACACGGAATGAAGATTGATATTCCTTCTAGTTTCAAACACATCTAGACAACAATGTCCTAAAACTCTTTTGGATTAACTAAAAAAATGTAAGCAACAAATGTATTTAATCATTTATCTGTGAACACATCGTATTTTGGATAACGAACGAGGTTTCCAACGAACGATTACTGTGCGTATGACCATGAAAGTAGCCATTTTGGAGAGTACAACACCTTATTAAGGAAAAACACATAGCGCAGCATGCAATATTAATAATAATAGGTACACACGACATATACTTACTTTTCTAAGAACTTTCTTGATCTTCCTTTACTGATCGTGCTCCCTTGATTTGAGGTCCGAACACCGTTTCCTCAGTTGATCCTTGGATTGTCGTACCCCAAAATGACTGTACAGACTCTTCACAACTTTATTCATGATCTTGGCCTTTCTCATATTTGGGTTTGGGTACGGACCATAATTCCCATCATAGTCGTTGCTCCTCAAGATGTCCAACATCTCCACAAAGGCCATATTTGAGGCCTTAAATCTCCTCCTCGATCGTGACGTTTCAGGCTCCGGGCTTTCCTCCTCCTCGTTACTGCTATTGTGCACCTGCTGTGTCTCCGCCATGTTCCGCTCCCACTGCAACGAATTTTCTAGAAAGAACGTCAGGGGCGGGTGACGTGGGCGGAGATTCACGCATGCGCAGTGTATATAAAGCTTCAAACACGTGTGTGTCGTAACTATGTTCTGTGTGCAGAGGAAGGAGGAACGGACGCCACGAACGTTAGAACGAAGGTAAGATTTTAATTTTGGAGTCATGTGCGGCCTATACTGAATCTAGATTGAGGCCAATATTGTGTTGAAAGATTATCCTGAGATGTTTATTTTTGTATTTTGTTTGGTCTTGCAGACAAAATGCTGCCATTTAAGGACCCAGAATTCCTTGGTGAATTCATTGACAAATATCGGGAGATGAGAAATCTCTGGGAGGTGAAAAACCCCTTGTATCACAATAAACCAGCTAGGAGGGCAACGCTGGACATATTGCTTGAATTTGTAAAGACCCCGATGCAGACATCAAGTTTGTTGAAGCAAAAATTGGTAGCTTGAGAAGCACCTATAAGGAGTACCAGAAGGTCCGGAAGTCCCTGAGGTCTGGAGCAGCAGCAGATAAGGTGTATGTACCCAGTCTGTGGTACTACAGCAGGATGCGGTTTATAGATGACCAGATTGAGGGCAGGGAATCCCTTTTCACTCTTCCGGCACCCCTTCCCTCCAGCCTTCCAACCAGCCTTCCATCCAGCCTTCCCTCAACCCAAGCTGAGGCATCTGTGGACCAACCTGGGCCTTCCATACAGGAAGAGATTGAGGAGCCCAGATGGAGTCAGGTATAGGTTTTTTATACATAATTTTTCAGTGAAAAAAAAAAAGATTGTTGGTAAGTAGATCTTATTATTGCTAATAAATGAATGAAGTAACAAAAAGTGTTTAACATATTTATAGACAGAAGTGGCCAAAAAAGATTAGGACAAGAAGGGAAAATGCTGGGCTCACAATGATAGTCTTTTCTATTTATCTAACATTAAATTTGCAACAGTCATGAGCTGAAAATTGTGTGTGTTTGATGAACAAAAAACTAAAACTATGTCCCTTTTTCATACACAGGATGACCTCAGCCAGGACGAGGCTCTTGCTAGTGGCACACAGGAGGAGGCAGTGGGAAGTGTCACCTACGAGGCCCTGAATTCCCCACTCAATGCTACAGAGGCCTATGGCATCTACATAGCTTCAAATTTACAACAAATGGAGGAGGGCCAACAGCGAAAATGTGAGAAACTAATTTTTTATACAATTCACAAGGGGTTGAGTGGGGAAATCTGTGAAGACGAACACCCCATCCTCCTCCTCCTGCCATGAGTCCACCTCCAGAGCCACAGCCTCCAGGGAAGGCTGCAGGGAAGGCTGCACGGAAGACCAGGAAGTGATCCCCTGCCCTCAGTCTGGTCACAAAGAACCCACAGCCTGTTGTAGTACCACAGCCTGGGTACATATATCATCTGCTGCTGCTCCTGTTCTCTGGGATTCCTGGACCACATTGGACTTCTCAAGCTTTTTTTTGATGTCTGCCTTGGGGGCCAAAGGCTGCACAAATTCAATTTCTCCTGCGTTGCCTTTATCTTTATTTTGTTATTATGATGTTAAATAAATTTTAGTTTTTGGTTTCAGAAAATACTTGCTTTTCTACAAATAGCAAATCAATTTATTTTGGGTGAGTAGGCAGGTACAGTGGTGTGAAAAAGTGTTTGCCCCCTTCCTCATTTCCTGTTCCTTTGCATGTGTGTCACACTTAAGTGTTTCGGAACATCAAACCAATTTAAACAATAGTCAAGGACAACACAAGTAAACACAAAATGCAATTTGTAAATGAAGGTGTTTATTATTAAAGGTGGAAAAAAAATCCAAACCATCATGGCCCTGTGTGAAAAAGTGATTGCCCCCTAAACCTAATAACTGGTTGGGCCACCCTTAGCAGCAACAACTGCAACCAAGCGTTTGCGATAACGTGCAATGAGGCTTTTACAGCGTCCTGGAGGAATTTTGGCCCACTCATCTTTGCAGAATTGTCCTAATTCAGTTACATTAGAGGGTTTTCGAGCATGAACAGCCTTTTTAAGGTCATACCACAATATCTCAATAGGATTCAGGTCAGGACTTTGGCTAGGCCACTCCAAAGTCTTCATTTTGTTTTTCTTCAGCCATTCGGTGGTGGACTTGCTGGTGTGTTTAGGATCATTGTCCTGCTGCAGAACCCAAGTTCGTTTCAGCTTGAGTACACGAACAGATGGTCGGACATTCTCCTTCAGGATCTCTTGGTAGACAGCAGAATTCATAGTTCCTTTTATCACGGCAAGTCTTCCAGGTCCTGAAGCAGCAAAACAGCCCCAGACCATCACACTACCACCACCATATTTTACTGTTGGTATAATGTTCTTTTTCTGAAATGCAGTGTTCCTTCTACGCCAGATATACTTGGACACACACCTTCCAAAGAGTTCCACTTTTGTCTCATCGGTCCACAGAATGTTGTCCCAAAAGTCTTGGGGATCATCAAGATGTGTTGTGGAGAAATTGAGACGAGCTTTGATGTTCTTTTTGCTCAGCAGTGGTTTTCTCCTTGGAACTCTGCCATGCAGGCCATTTTTGCCCAGTCTTTTCCTGATGGTGGAGGCATGAACGCTGACCTTAACTGAGGCAAGTGAGGCCTGCAGTTCCTTGGACGTTGTTGTGGGGTCTTTTGTGACCTCTTGGATGAGTCGTCGCTGCGCTCTTGGGGTAATTTTGGGCGGCCGGCCACTCCTGGGAAGGTTCACCACTGTTCCATGTCTTCGCCATTTGTGGATAATGGCTCTCACTGTGGTTCGCTGGATTCCCAAAGCTTTGGAAATGGCTTTATAACCCTTTCCAGACTGATAGATCTCAATTACTTTCTTTCTCAATTGTTCCTGAATTTCTTTGGGTCTCGGCATGATGTGTAGCTTTTAAGGATCTTCTGGTGGACCTTTACTGTGTCAAGCAGCTCCTATTTAAGTGATGCCTTGATTGTGAACAGGTGTGGCAATAATCAGGCCTGGGTGTGGCTAGAGAAATTGAACTCAGGTGTGGACAACCACAGTTTTAGTATGTTTTAACAAGGGGGGCAATCACTTTTTCACACAGGGCCATGATGGTTTGGATTTTTTTTCACCTTTAATAATAAACACCTTCATTTACAAATTGCATTTTGTGTTTACTTGTGTTGTCCTTGACTATTGTTTAAATTGGTTTGATGTTCCGAAACACTTAAGTGTGACAAACATGCAAAGGAACAGGAAATGAGGAAGGGGGCAAACACTTTTTCACACCACTGTACATTTCAAAAAAACAATGTCAAAATGAACAAGGGACACCAACAACAAACAGGTTTACAAATAATACATAATAATGGTGTTGTGGAAACATAACATAAAAAATAAAAAGGAGAGCACCAGAAAATAATACAATAATACAAATATTCTTATTAAAAAAAAAAAAGCACTTAAAAAAATTATATATATTTTAAGCAGATCTGGCTTAAATTCTAATATAAATATTATTCAGGAGAGACCTAGAAATAATAAAGATATACGTTTGTGAAAATTCTGTGTGAATATGAGCAGCAAAACAACTTCATTCTTCTAGCATTATAAAGAAGAGAATGAGCGGCATTGAACAATTAAAAAAATTGCAGTGTGAAGAATCTGCTAGCTCCATTACGAACGCTAGTTTTACCAGACCGATCGGTTCCGTCTCGTACTGGATTTTGAGCATGCGTGATTTTTGGCGTGTCGGAATTGCCTACACACGATGAAAATCCGATAGAAAGGTTTTCATAGTTTTATAGTTAGTAAGGTTGAATAAAGACATCAGTCCATCCAGTTCAACCTGAGTGTCTACAATTGTCCCTATCCCTGTACATTGCACACTCACATCGGTCCCTACCCTCAAGGAGCCCACAATCCAAGTTCCCCATTCATATACTAGTGCCAATTTTTAGACAGAAGCCAATTAACCTACCTACATGTCTTTGGATTGTGGGAGGAAACCGGAGTACCCGGAGGAAACCCACTCAGGCACAGGGAGAACATGCAAACTCCAGGCAGGTAGTGTCGTGGTTGGGATTCGAACCAGCGACCCTTCTTACTACTAGGTGAGAGTGCTAACCACTACACCACTGTGCCGCCCACTACACCACTGTGCCGTCGGAAAAATTGAGAACAGGTTCTCAATCCAAAGACCGTCGGTGATTCCGACAGAAAAAGACCGTTGGGCATACAAACGGTCCAAAAATCTGATGAAAAGCTCCCATCGGACTGTTTCCATCGGAAATTCCGACCGTGTGTACGCCGCATACGTGTATCCTAGATCAAGACGCTCTGCATCTTGCATTTCAAGTCTGGTCAGGGAAGAATCCCCATCCTTTTGTGGTGATTTACTGACAAACATTAAGGATGAGCTCAAGGCTACTTTTCAGGTGTTCAGGTCCAATTTAGTAGAAGGTCCTGGAATGTCAGGAGAGCCTAGAACCCCGCTGTCACCCTTCCCAAACATCCCAAGGGACCAGGTCAAGACTTTCGCCATGAAGTCCCTTGTTCAGGAACTGATAAATCAGAAAGTCATAGTGCTGGTCCCATCAGGAGAGCTAGGTAATGGGTTTTACCCTCATGTGTTTCCTAGTTCGGAAGCCTTCAGGGAAGTTCCGACTCATTTTAAACCTCAAAGTTCTGAACAAGTCGGTACAGTACTAAAGGTTCCGGATGGATTCCATCTTTTCTGTAAGGAACCTCTTGAGTCAGGGATGTTATATGGCCTCCGCAGACTTGCAGGATGCCTATCTCCATGTCCCGGTTTCCGCCAGGTCACAGAGATATCTGAGATTGGCACTAAGGGAGGGGAGTAGGACAGTTCATCTACAGTTCAGAGCACTCCCGCTCGGCCTGTCTTCGTCCTCAAGGGTGTTTATCAAGATTATGGCCGAAGCATTAGTGCCACTACGCCTGGAGGGAATCGCAGTGATTCCCTACCTGGACGATCTGCTATTCTTCGCCCTGTCCAGGGATGGTCTGCAGAAAGACCTGGACAGGGCCTGCACCCACCTAAAAGAGTTAGGCTGGATTATA
Source organism: Lithobates sylvaticus (assembly GCA_028564925.1). Taxonomy (NCBI): domain Eukaryota; kingdom Metazoa; phylum Chordata; class Amphibia; order Anura; family Ranidae; genus Lithobates; species Lithobates sylvaticus. The sequence continues at coordinate 268,701,513 of CM053029.1, forward strand.
AATTTCCAAAAATCAAGTTTGACCCCTGCTCAGGATGTGATCTTCCTGGGGTTTCGTATCGGCTCACTGGATCAGAAAATCTTCCTGCCAGAAGAGAAACCGGAGAAGCTGATACAGTTAGTGTCCCAACTACAATCCAATCAAACCCTGTCCATCAGGAAGGTTATGTCAGTGTTGGGGACCTTGACTTCTTCCATCCCAGCGGTCCAGTGGGCAAGGTACCATTTCAGACCCCTGCAAACCTTTCTTTTGAAGGTTAGGGACCGCCAGCAGACTTCATTAGATTCTCTGGTAAGGATCCCCACCACAGTAAAAATAAGTCTGTGGTGGTGGAGGAACTGGGAGGTTCTTTCAGAGGGTCTGTTGTGGTTCCTCCCAGTCCAGGTACGGCTAACGACAGATGCCAGGGCCTGGGGTTGGGGGGCTCACATGGGCAGTCAGTAGATTCAGGGCTCATGGTCCGCAGAGGAGGCGGGAGGTCTTCAAATTGGAGAGAACTGAAGGCAGTGGAAATGGCAATTCTAGCCTTTGCAGGTATTGTCCGGGGGCAACATGTTCAGGTCCTATCGGACAACGCCATGGCGGTAGCTTACATAAACTGACAAGGGGGAACCAAAAGTCGGGCACTACAAGATGTGGCAGGAGGTATTCTGGTATGGGTAGAGCAGCACACTCTATCCTTGTCCACGGTCCATCTAAAGGGACCTCTAAACGAAATAGCAGACTTTCTCAGCAGGAACCAGATTCTAGAGGCAGAGTGGCGGTTGAATCTGGAGGTCTTCAGGTTGATTGTAAAAAGGTGGGGACAACCAAGTGTAGATCTATTTGCGACCCAGGGGAATGCCCAGGTCCCTCTCTTCTCTTCTTTTCCTTGAACAGGCACGAGCCGTCACAGGGAATAGATGCCTTGGCACACAGGTGGAAGTTTTGCCTATGCTATGCTTTTCCCCCATTACAGTTGATACCTCGAGTCATAAGCAAAATCGGGAGAGAGGACACAACGACAATTTTGATCACTCCATTCTGGCCTAAAAGGCTGTGGTTCTCGTCCCTGCTGCAGATGCAGCTGAAGCCATACTGGCATCTTCCACTGAGACAGGATCTCCTCTTGCAGGGCCCTCTGGTTCATCAAGATCTAGAAAAGCTAAGACTCACAGCCTGGTTTCTGAGGAGCAGCTCCTGAAGACAAAGGGGTTCTCAGATAGGCTGGTGGCTACTCTGATTTCCAGTATTTCTGATTTCCAGTAGGAAAAAAGTCAAAAGAGCTATATACTTTAAGTATTGGAAGGTCTTTAACTCCTGGTGCGCAACTTCTGCAAGATCACCAAAACAGATTGCTTCGGTGCTGGGGCAGATAGTGGCCTAGCGACCAAGCCCTGTTTTGATGTTGTTGCTGTAATACTATGATATAACTGTCACTTGTGTTGCAGCCGGGGTCGGAGAGTCTCTACAAACAACTGAGGCTACGTGGAGGCTTTCCTTTTTAAAGCTCTGATGAAGGAGGTGTTTCCTTTTAGGAGGTGGAGCCATGATCTCTCGGGTGGGTGTCCTGAAAGTCTATTGGAAAACAAGTTACCGGTAAGTCTAACTTGAAATTTCTCAAGTCTTGACTGGAATTTTGTGCCCACACTGTGGACTGACATGGGTTACACACTACTGAAGAAAAGGTTAAAGCCCTTACCCATGCCCCTACTCCCCAGAATGTCACACAGCTCAGGTCCTACCTTGGCCTCCTAAATAGGGATGAGCTTCGAGTTTGAGTCAAACTCATGTTTGACTCGAACATTGCCTGTTCGCCCGTTAGCCGAACAGCGAACAATTTGGGGTGTTCGCGGCAAATTCGAAAAGCCACGGAACACCCTGTAAAAGTCTATGGGAGAAATCTAAAGTGCTAATTTTAAAGGCTTATATGCAAGTTATTGTCATAAAAAGTGTTTGGGGACCTGGGCCCTGCCCCAGTGGACATGTATCAATGCAAAAAAAAGTTTTAAAAACGGCCATTTTTTTCAGGAGCAGTGATTTTAATAATGCTTAAAGTGAAACAATAAAAGTGTAATATTCCTTTAAATTTTGTACCTGGGGGTATCTATAGTAAGCCTGTAAAGGGGCGCATGTTTCCCGTGCTTAGAACTGTCCCTGCACAAAGTGTCATTTCTGCAGGAAAAAAAGTCATTTAAAAGCACTTGCGGCTATAATGAATTGTCGGCCCCCCGTAATACAGAGAACAGTCTTTGAAAGTCATTGTTAAAAAAAGCGTGGGGTTTCCCCCAAATTTAATTACCAGGCCCTTCAGGTCTGGTATGGATATTAAGGGGAACCCCGCATCAATTTCATTAAAAAAATGACGTGGGGTTCCCCCCAAATATCCATACCAGACCCTTCAGGTCTGGTATGGATTTTAAGGGGAACTCCACGCCTAATTAAAAAAAACCTGGCAGGCCACAGGAAAATAGGGGGGATGAGAGTGCCCCCCCCCCTCCTGAAACATACCAGGCCACATGCCCTCAACATTGGGAGGATGCTTTGGGGGGTCCCCAGATCCCAGCTTCCCCCCCCTGTTTGAAATGGTAACAGGTACATTGTACCCCTACCATTTCACAAAGAAAGTGTAAAAAATTGTAAAAAAAAACAAGAGTGGATTACCACCGCTGGAATCCTTCTTCTTTTTTTTTTTTTTTTATTATTTTTTTTTTTAATAAAGGACTTATCCCAACGGTGTCAGTGTGTTTTTTTACACTTTCTTTGTGAAATGGTAGGGGTACAATGTACCCGTTACCATTTCAAGCAGGGGGCAGGATCTGGGGGTCCCCTTGTTAAAGGGGGCTTCCAGAGTCTGATAAGCCCCCCGCCCGCAGACCCCCACAACCACTGGCCAGGGTTGTGGGGATGAGGTTCTTGTCCCCATCAACATCAACATGGGGACATGGTGCTTTGAGGGGTCACAGACCCCCAAAGCATCCGTCCAATGTTGAGGGCATGTGGCCTGGTACAGTTCAGGAGGGGGGGGGGCGCTCTTTCGTCCCCCCTCTTTTCCTGCGGCCTGCCAGGTTGCGTGCTCGGATAAAGGGTCTGGTATGGATTTTTGGGGGGAACCCATGATTGGGTGCCATGCTTTCCCATGTCATGCCAGATGGCACGGAGCACCCCATTTCTTTTGCCTCCAGGTCTTTAACCTCAGCAGAACAAAACTACTCCCAGATAGACAAGGAAGCTTTGGCCATTGTATGGGCCACAAAAAAATTTCACACCTACATCTGTGGCTGGGAGTTCACACTTATCACTGACCACAAACCTCTGTTGTGGATACTGAATCCTCAGAAAGGAATTTCTACAACAACTGCATCTCGCTTACAAAGGTACGCTTTATTCTTGGGAGCTTATACTTATTCTATCAGATATGGCAATGCAGATGCATTTTCCAGATTACCAATTGGAGACCACCCACCTAGAGACATACGCATAGTGGAAGTACACAGGCCACGGTCCTGCATGTCCACCTCCCTAATTGCCAGACATACAGCCACAGATCCCTTCCTGTCTCATATATTCTCGTATGTTCAGGTTGGATGGCCAGAGAAAGTCCAAGGTGAATTTCGTCCGTATTTTACCAGAAAATGTGAGCTTGTGACTAATGCTGGTTGCCTACAGTGGGGCAATAGAGTGATTATACCTCAGTAGTTGCAACCAACCATGCTAAGAATACTGCATGAGGACCATCCTGGCGTGGTGCACATGAAGCAGCGAGCCGGAGCTATGTTTGGTGGCCACAAATGGATAAAGCAATTGAAGATTATGTGGCTCAATGTCCTGGGTGCTGTCAAGCTAAGCGACCCCAAAAGAAAGGAACCCTGCTAACTTGGCCATGGCCGACAGACCCGTGGTCAAGACTCCACCTTGATTTTGCTGGCCCAATCCAGGGTAAAATGTATTTGATCGTGGTAGATGCACATTCAAAATGGCCGGAGGTATTTCAAATGCCTTCTACTACCTCAGCTGCTACCGTTCTAGTCTTAAGGAGGAAGCTATTTGCTCAGTATGGCTTCCCAACAGCCATAGTCTCGGACAATGGAACTCGATTTACATCGCATGAGTTTCAATCCTTCCTCAGTGGCTTAAGCATCCAACACTACAAAACAGCTCCTTATGACCCAGCCTCGAATAGGCTGGCAGAACGGTTTTTGCAGACGTTTAAGAAGCACTTACTGTCCACTCTGGACCAGATTGGACTGTCAGAAGAGAAGCTGCTGGACTTCTTGACCATGTACCGAAACACAAAATACGCTACTACTGGGCTGTCCCCTGCTTTTCTTATGTTTGGCAGGCATCTCCGCACCAAACTGGATTTAGTCCATCCATAGGAACCGTCACCAACACCTCCTCCACCAGGCCGTCCTGGATTCCGTGCCGGTGATCTTGTATGGTTTCGGAATTAGAGTTTTGCCTCATTGGCTTCCTGGCATAATTGATGGACCTCTTGGAAGAAGAATGTACCTTGTTCGCCTGGAGAATGGTGTTTATGTTCGAAGACACCTTTCACAATTGAGGAAGCGCATTTGCCAACCACTAGAGACAAACCCGACCCCTCTTTCTAACCAACCACCAGAGTCTACTCGGGGCTCTACTGGTGACATATGGCATGGTGTCTGGCATGATCCCACAAGTTTACAACCAACCCCTGAAAAGGTTGGTGACCATATTCCTGAGGAGTCCGGACATGTGCCTGGAGTCGCAGAGACTGATTGGTCTGTTGGACACCCACTGACATCTCCAGAACCCTTGACCGACTCTATCCCTTCCAGTACTGGGCCACTTCGTAAGTCTACCCGCCAAAGACATGAAACTCTTCTTTGGCAAAGCACTGAAATCTTACTGGACAGGAAACCGAGTGCTGCGGGAGCGACAGAACTGAGTTGGAGATACTACTTGCTGAACTGATCCTGTTTGCCTTGTTCTTTATGTGTTGAGTATTTTATGTGTTGTGTATTTGTTCTCTTGTGTGTGTAATATATATATATATAATACATTTTTTTTTTTCTTCGAGAAAAAGAGGAGGTGTAATGTTTATGCAGAATCACTGTGACTAGAGATGGCATTGCGGTTTGCCCGGCGGTCAGTTCGCGGCAAACTTTGCTTGTTCGCGTGTCAGCACATGGACATACCCCATACCTTATAAATAGACCTGATCTGGTGGCCATTTTACATTCTGTCTTTGGTCAGTGTAGGGAAAGGACGCTGTGTGGAGCAGGAACAGTCAGTCTAATCACTAGCTATTACTATTAGGTCCACAAAAGTCCTTTTAAGGACTGGTATAGGTGTACAGTATATAGAGGTGAAATACACTGATAATATACTAAATATAATAAAATACTTTCAAATATAGTATAGTAGTATTTCTACTGTGCAGCATTGTGACTGCTGAGCGGTTCTGCAGCGATACTACAAAGAGTGACAAACGCAATTATAAAAAAGTATTATAACTGGTATGATAGACCAGTGGCCCCCCAAAACGACAGATTGAAGCGGGGTGTTATATACCTTCTTCCACATATACTGCACTTCTCTAGAGACTTTTGTCACAGGGTCATTTCAAAAATGACAGGCAGAGGAAGAGGCAGGCCCTTCCGCAGGGGTGGTAGGGGGTAGGGCAGGAGCAACAGGCTTGAGCCAAAGTGGAAAGTTGCAGAAGGTGCGTTCCATTACATCTAAGGACGCACCAGACACCAGTGTGTAGATATGAAAAAAGTAAATAAATTCAGAAGACCGTATAGGTCAGTGTTAATGAGAGTCTGTTTAATGCTTACCCATTAACACTGACCTATACTGTCTTCTGAATTTATTTACTTTTTTCATATCTACACACTGTGATTTAAAATCAAGAGTCTGTTAATGCTGACCTATATTTCAACTGTAATATCACAAATTCTTGATATATTATGTCACCTATTATGTCACCTAATGTCTTAAGCCCCATACACACGGTCGGACTTTTTCATGGATTCTGTCCGATCGGACAATGTTGTTGAAAAATCAGACCGTGTGTATGCACCATCGGACAGTGTACGTCGGATTGTCCGACGGACAAAGTCTTATCTCCTGCTGGAAAGATTTGCCGACAACACGGTCCGATCACACCAAATCCGATCGTGTGTACGGTTGTCCGACCGGACAAAGTGCTACGCATGCTCAGATCACATTACAAGACCAAAGCTATTGGCTACTAGCCTCTACGTAGTCCCGTCGTAGGCAACAAACGTCACCACGTTCAGAATGATCGGATTTTCCGACAACTTTGTCTGACCGTGTGTACGCAAAACCAACATCAGACAAAGTGTGACGGACATGGTCCGACGGACCTGGTCCTCGGATAATCCGCGCGTGTGTATGGGGCTTTAGAATGTTGAGACAGTTATAGTGTATATATGGTCACTGTGCTCACCCTTTGACTAGTGTGAGGTCTAGTAGGACGTCTCTTGGATACTAATCACTGCTGAATACCTTGTTGTTTTTTATTTGATGACAACACGATACCTTTTACACACTCTATTATTCGATCCTCTGGAATTTCGGACTATTTATAGTGCATAATCTTCCACCGAATGCCATGTTTTTTTGAATGACAACATCAAAATCACTATATACTATATCATTTAACGCCCTGGAATTGTGAATTATCCGCAATGCATATTTGTTTCACTTAGTGTATTTTTTAGATTGAAGTGAGATTTCATCATATCTCTTTCTACGTTTTTCAGCAAATTGTATGTTGGGTTAACACTTTTAAAACTTACACTTTTCCACCTATGAGGACTGAGCACAAGCCTCCTTCATTCAGAGGCCTTGTGTCTTTTTTTCTCCTCCAGTCCAACCAATGGGATACCTTGCGATTTTTTTAATCGCATTTGGTTAGGAGTACACCCCCAAGCGTGTGTCTTGGATAGCTAAATGCTACAGATGATCTTGAACTAGTCCTCCCAGTGTTCTTTAGATTACTTGGACTGTTCTGTTTGCTTCACAGTTTTATCTGCTATTTTTCAGCTTCACTATTTTTAGTTACACCACTCTTTGGGGATTTGTGTACATACACCAGTGGAGAAGCTCTACTGGTACGTTCACTCACGGTGATACTTACCAGAATAAACTCCTGTTACACATTTCGGTCCACAGGCTTTTACCTTCCTGTGTGACTAGTTGTGTTAGCAGGGGACATTTCTGATTACTTAAGCGCTGCACTTTTTCACTTTCACTCTTCTTTATAATGCTAGAAGAATGTTGTTTTACTGCTCATATTCACACAGAGTTTTTACAAACGTATTTCTTTATTATTTCTAGGTCTCTCCAGAATATTATGTATTATTTGTAAACCTGTTTGTTGTTGGTGTCTTGTTAATTTTGACATTGTATTTTTGAAATGTACCTGCCTACTCACCCAAAATAAATAGATTTGCTATTTGTAGAAAAACACATAGACAAGTATTTTCTGAAAACAAAATAAAAATGTATTTCACATTAGAAGAACAAAATAAAGATGAAGGCAACGCAGGAGAAATTGCTTCAATTTGTGCAGCCTTTGGCCCCCAAGGCAGACATCAAAAAAATTGGTAGCTTGAGAAGTCCATAGAAAAAGGAGGACAATGTGGTCCAGGAGTCCCAGAGAACCGGAGCAGCAGCAGATGGTATATGTACCCAGTCTGTGGTCCTACAACAGGTTGTGGGCTCTTTGAGACCTGAAGGCAGGGGATCACTTCCTGGTCTTCCGTGCAGCCTTCCCTGGAGGCTGTGGCTCTGGAGGCTGTGGCGGAGGAGGAGGAGGCTGTGGCGGAGGAGGAGGAGGAGGCTGTGGCGGAGGAGGAGGCTGTGGCTCTGGAGGCTGTGGCGGAGGAGGAGGCTGTGGCGGAGGAGGAGGAGGAGGCTTTGGTGGAGGAGGAGGCTGTGGCGGAGGAGGAGGCTGTGGCGGAGGAGGCTGTGGCGGAGGAGGCTGTGGCGGAGGAGGAGGAGGAGGCTGTGGAGGAGGAGGAGGCTGTGGCGGGGGAGGAGGCTGTGGCGGAGGAGGAGGCTGTGGCGGAGGAGGAGGAGGCTGTGGCGGAGGAGGAGGAGGAGGAGGCTGTGGCGGAGGAGGATGCTGTGGAGGAGGAGGCTGTGGAGGAGGAGGAGGAGGAGACACATTTCCCCACTCAACCCCTTGTGGCTAGTAGAAAAAATTATTTGTTCACACTTTCGCCGTTGGCCCTCCTCCATCTGTTGAAAATTTGAGGCTATATAGATGCCATAAGCCTCTGTAGCATCGAGGGGGGATCTGAGGGACTCATTAGCCTCCCTGATGAGGGCCAGTGCTGCCCCCTTTGCTTTCGTGCCCTTCCTCTGTCTTTTGTAGGGAAGGATGAGAGGAGGCACCTGGGATTGCGTATTACTGGGCCCTGCCACCTCCTGGGTGACACTTCCCCCTGCCACCTCCTGGGTGACACTAGCCAGAGCCTCGTCCTGGCTGAGGTCATCCTGTGTATGAAAAAGGGACATAGTTTTAGTTTTTTGTTCATCAAACACACACAATTTTCAGCTCATGACTGTTGCAAATTTAATGTTAAAGAAATAGAAAAGACTATCATTGTGAGCCCAGCATTTTTCCTTCTTGTCCTAATCTTTTTTGACCACTTCTGTCTATAAATATGTTAAACACTTTTTGTTACTTCATTCATTTATTAGCAATAATAAGATCTACTTACCAACAATCTTTTTTTTTCACAGAAAAATTATGTATAAAAAACCTATACCTGACTCCATCTGGGCTCCTCAATCTCCTCCTGTATGGAAGGCCCAGGTTGGTCCACAGATGCCTCAGCTTGGGTAGAGGGAAGGCTGGATGGAAGGCTGGAGGGAAGGGGTGCCGGAAGAGTAGAAAGGGATTCCCTGCCCTCCATCTGGTCATCTATAAACCTCATCCTGCTGTAGTACCACAGACTGGGTACATACACCTTATCTGCTGCTACTCCGGACCTCAGGGACTTCTGGACCTTCTGGTACTCCTTCTTATAGGTGCTTCTCAAGCTACCAATTTTTGCCTCAACAAATTTGATGTCTGCATCGGGGACCCGGGTCTTTACAAATTGAAGCAATTTCTCCAGCGTTGCCCTCCTAGCTGGTTTATTATGGTACAAGGGGTTTTTCACCTCCCACAGATTTTTCATCTCATGATATTTATCAATGAATTCCCCAAGGAATTCTGGGTCCTTAAATGGCAGCATTATGTCTGCAAGACCAAACAAAATACAAAAATAAAAATCTCAGGATAATCTTTCAACACAATATAGGCATCAATCTACATTCAGTATAGGCCGCACATGACTCCAAAAAGTTTAAAATCTTACCTTCGTTGTAACGTTCGTCGTTGTTCGTCCGTTCCTCCTTCCTGTGCACACAGAACGTAGTTACGACACACACGTGTTTGAACTTTTATATACACTGCACATGCATGAATCTCCGCCCGCGCCGCCCGCCCCTGACGTTCTTTCTAGAATATTCGCCGCCCAGTCTCTTTCGTTGCAGTGGGAGCGGAACATGGCTGAGACACAGCAGGTGCATAATAAGAGCAGTAACGAGGAGGAGGATAGCCCGGAGCCTGAAACGTCACGATCGAGGAGGAGATTTAAGGCCTCAAATATGGCCTTTGTGGAGATGTTGGAGATGGTAGACATCTTGAGGAGCAACGACTATGACGGGAATTATGGACCGTACACCAACCCAAATATAAGAAAGGCCAAGATCATCAATAAAGTTGTGAAGAGTCTGTACAGTAATTTTGGGGTACAATGAACCAAGGATCAACTGAGGAAACGATGGTCGGACCTCAAATTAAGGGAGCACGATCAGTACAGGAAGATCAAGAAAGTTCTTCGAAAAAGTAAGTATATTATGTCGTGTGTACCTATTATTATTAATATTGCATGCTGCGCCATGTGTTTTCCCCTAATAAGGTCTTGTACACTCCAAAATGGCTACTTTCATGGTCATACGCAGTAATCGTTCGTTGTAAACCTTGTTCGTTATCCAAAATACGATGTTTTCACAGATAAATGATTAAATACTTTTGTGGCTTCAATTTTTAACATTTATCCAAAAGAGTTTTTAGGACATTGTTGTCTAGATGTGTTTGAACCTAGAAGGAATATCAATCTTCATTCAGTGTAATGTATGTAGAGGACACTCTGCAGCTGTTTACACATCTGGACTCAGGTGCACTAGTGTGGGACACCAGAACAAACATTTTAGGGTCTCAAACACAGGTACTCCAGTGGATACTTTGGGGTGTCTCCAGGTGGGAAACTTCTCCAAAAAAGGTAAGTATTCCAGCCTGAGGAATTAAGGGAATAAATCATGTCTTCAGCTTGGAATTCTGCCCAAACAGACAATTGTCCCCCACTTCCAAGCAATGTTTATCATTCATATTTGTTGGCTCAAATATCTGTGTGCTGAGTATACCTTTTGTTTTATTCTCATAGGGGAACAAAGAATCGGGAAATATCATGTCCCCAGGGACCGCCCATCTCCTTAACAAAGGGAACAGAGGTCACCACCAGATGAGGATGTGGAGGAAGGAGAGGTGATTGAGATTGAGACCACAACAGGTGAGTGTCTGACACCCCAGATTCAGGTAATCAGACATGTATGCCTGCCTATTTATAATACATGGTGTGTTTTTTTTATTTTTAGGTGAAGTACAGGTTGTGGAAGAACAGTCACAATCAGATCATTTCACCAGTGACAGTGCCCAAAGGCTAATTCAGGACATCATGTATTGTAGTCAGGATTTAGAAATGATTTGAAAAAAAATCTAGGGATATTGAAGTTAAACTTAAAAACATGATTGATGTCCTTGTTAGAATCTAATTTTTCCCAAAATGTCCAACCTTTTATTTTTGCTGTTTAAAATTGTACAACATTTTAAAAAGCCTAATTTTGAAGATGCAAACAGTATGTCAGCATGTGCTATCTGCCATCAGGGGATATCAATGTACGCGTTTTGTGCCTGCAACCCCTTTCTCAAAACTCAAGTCGGTGAGAGGAAGGGGTTGCACCCCCAAAACACATACATTGATCCCCCATGATGGGAGATAACACATGTTGACATTAGGCATGGGATCAGGATGTAAATCCCCAGTTTGCCGCAAGATTTGTGTGCATCTTCAAAATTAGGCTTTTACAGGGGTGACTGCACCCCATCTGATGAAGGCAAGATCCACACATTTTGGACAATGTAATGTGTGATCATGGCTTCAAAAGTTTTTCTATGTAGAACTTTGTTATGCACCAGAGTTGTGTATTTTATGTTTGGAAACATGGCTGTTTATGTACCGTAACCCCAATTTTTGGGGGTGAAAATGCCAAAAAAAAAAAAACGTGAATGTGTACGGAGTAATAAAATTTTTTTTTGCTCAACAATGTGTGCCTTCTTCTTTCAATGATCAATACCATTTTTTTTGTGTTTAAATTGGTGTTTACAGTAACAATGGGTGTTTAGATAATAATGTACAAACCACTTGGCACTACAAGTGCACTAGGAGACCCAAAAAAGAAACACAAGCAGGAAATTCAAAGCAAGATTTTTAAAGATAAATAAAGGTAAAATTTATTGAATCACTGCTGGCAAAGCAATGGCCCCCCTCCCCGAAAAATTTTGCCACACTTCACGGGCGCTTTGGGGGGGCAAGCCAGGACGGGCCACTTCCAGAGACGTCAGAGATTGCAGTCCAGCGTCAGGCCCAAGTGTAACCATATAATTGGGGTTTGTCCTTTTGAAAAAGTTGTGCAAGTTGTGCCGGACATGGTGCTGAACTTTCCTTTTATGGTATCGTCGTACGTGGTGGACATCACCGCGTTCTTGGCGGTCGGAATTTGGTGTGATCGTGTGTAGGCAACACAGCTTGAGCGGAATTCCGTCGGAAAAACCGTCACAATTTTTTCCGACGAGAATTCCGATCAGTGTACGCGGCATTACTCTTCTGCACCCTCCTCATCCTCTCGATCTGCACCCTCTTCTCTCTCTGCTGTGTGCACCCCCAAAGACACTACCACCAACACCACAACCACCATATACCCTCCGCTTGAGTCACAGGAATTATTTTCTGATCCATCATCACAAGACATTTCCGATGCACAGCCATTCTTGGCATTGGATCAGGAAGAGGAGGTAGCAACAACCGCCACTCAGCAGTCTGATGACAGTACCCAGATCAGCCCAAGGAGGTTGGTCCCTGCTGTTGCTGCCTACTCCGAGATCTCTAATTATAGCGGTGAGGAAGGTGACGTCGAGGATGACGTGTCTAGGGAAGTCACGTGGGTGCCCACAAGAGAGGAAGAGGAGGGGAGTTCAGAGGGAGAGATGGACCAGCAGATAGAGAGGAGAAGCAGGCGGAACTTACATTGCACAGGAGGGACAAACCAGACTGCTAATGTATCAGGAGCAAGGCATCAACCATATACAGTCACATCTGGCGCTGACAGGACGCCGGCACATGGCTCCGCAGTGTGGGCTTTTTTTAACGTGTCCGCTGCTGACAATAGTGTTGCCATCTGCAGCCTTTGCATGCAAAGCATAAGTCGCGGTAAGCCCAACACTCACCTAGGGACGACTGCCTTAAGAAGGCACATGAGCTGCCATCACTAAGCCCAGTGGGAGCAACGCCGTCAGAACCCACAAAGCCACACTCCAGGCTCTCACCGTCCAGCCTCTTCTACTTCTTCTCCTCTCTCCTCAGAATTGTCCTCCACTCCACCTTCCATCATGCCGTCCTCACGTTTTTCAGGAAAAAGGCAGGCTTCCGTGGGGCAAATGTTTGAGCGTAAAAAAAATGATGACGCCGGATAACCCTCTTGCCCAACGGTTGACCGCTGGCTTGTCAGAACTGATAGCCTGCCAACTACTGCCATATAAACTGGTGGACTCGGAGGCCTTTCGAAAATTTGTGGCCATTGGAACACCATAATGGAAGGTATTTCTCGCAGAAGGGCATCCCAGAGCTATATGGCCATGTTCAGCGACAAGTGAATGTATCTCTGGCACACAGTGTCGGTGCCAAGATACATCTGACCACAGACACGTGGTCTGGCAAACACGGGCAGGGAAGGTATATAACTTTTACTGCCCACTGGCAGTACCTGAACCTGAACCTGACCTTCTGACCGCCGTCAAGCATGTAACCCGTGGCATACGTGTAAATTTGGTTTTACTGCCACGGATTGCATGCAGGCCTGCCTCTTCTCCTCCTCCTACTCCGTCCTCCCTCTCCTCCTCGGCTGACTCCTCCTTTTCCGCTGCTAGCGTCTCTTCCGCTGCACCGCCAGTGGCTAACACCACTCAATTTGACAGTTGGTAAAGTGGTGTGCGACAACGGTGCCAATCTGCTTAGCGCGTTGAAACAGGGCAAAATTACACATGTGCCATGCATGGCACACGTCTTAAACTTGGTCGTGCATCGATTCGTTGTCAAATACCCTGGGGTCCAGGACATCTTGCGGCAGGCAAGGAAAATCTCGGCCCATTTCAGAAGATCTTACACGGCCATGGCTCGCCTTGCTGACATTCAGCGGCGACACAATCTGCCGGTCAGACGTCTTATTTGTGATTGCCCGACGCGATGGAACTCGACCTTCTATATGCTTGATGGGCTGCTCCAGCATAAACGTGCAGTTAACGACTACCTGTACGAACTCTGCGGCAGAACAGGTTCTGGGGAGCTTGGTTTTTTTTCACCGCGCCAGTGGCTGCTCATGCGCGACGCATTCAGACTTCTGCGGCCATTTGATGAGATCACCAAACTGGTCAGTCGCAGCCATGGCGCCATCAGTGACATCGTACCTTACGCCTTCTTTATGGAGCGTGCATTGCATCGTGTCATTGATCAAGCCATCGAGCAGCAGGATCAGGAAGATGAGGAAGTCGCAATGCTGGATGAATTCCCAGGGGGGGCTACTCTATCTGAGACAACAACAGGAGTCTGAAGAGGAGTCAGAGGAGGATGGTGCCGGGGAGGATGAGGAAGAGCAAGAAGAGCATGCTTTAAACCTTTCTGGGATCCCTGTTTTTGTCCGTGGATGGGGGGGGAGGAGAACGAGGAGGGTGACATTATCCTGGATGATGAGCAGGAGCCAGGCCACCACACCGCTTCCAGTTTAGTGCAAATGGGGGCCTTCATGCTCCAGTGTTTTAAGAGGGACCCCCATATAAAAAGAATAAGGGTCAAGGACCAGTACTGGGTGGCAACGTACTTAGACCCCCGGTACAAACCCAAAATGGCGGAAATGTTACCACCATAAGAGGGCTGTCAGAATGGAGCACTTACAGGCCTTGCTTAGAGAAATGCTGCATTCTGCTTTTGCGTGCGCTGGCAGAGGAATTCCCACTCCCAGAGAAAGTGTTGCGGGTATCAATCCAACAGCGCCTGCAAGAAGAGGGCGGTTTGAAGATGTGTTGGTCACTTCTGATATGAGATCATTCTTTCAGCCGAGCCATCGACAGGTGTCATCCGGATCCAGCATCAGGGAACGCCTAGACCGGCAGGTGTCCGACTACATCGGGTTAACGGCCGATGTGGACGCTCTGAGAAGTGATGAACCCCTGGACTACTGGGTGGGCAGGCTTGACCTCTGGCCAGAGCTTGCACAATTTGCAATGGAACTGTTGGCTTGCCCCAGTCCTGTCCGAAAGGATGTTCAGCGCAGCAGGGGGGATCGTGACCGATAAGCGCACTGGCCTAGCTCACGACAGTGTTGACTGTAAGGAACGATAGCATGATAGACTCCATCTTGTTGTAGATGCTTTAAGAGTAATTCTCAATATATGAGTTTAAGGTGAAACCCACGTATGTTTAAACTGTTATCTATAGAATATGTTCTCACAAGGTATTCTTGCATATATATAGTCTGTGGACTTTGACCTAGCTTGGACTTGCATTTGTTTTAGATGAGATAACAACATCTGTTCAAGAATACATATATATTTTGTAGTAAAATAGATGTGAATTTTGGCTTATGTTTACTAGCTATGACGTAGAATATTGACTGAAGCTATTTCTTCTGTACACGTGTTAAGCATCATAACTCCTCCTTGTTTCCTTGAATTCTGCATAAATACCATGGTCTTTGAATAAGTAAAGCAGATATCGAAGTGTACACAACCAAGCGTCTCCTGTGTCACATTATTGATATCTCCGGGCCTGCTAGGGGTCAACGGAAGCTTTCCTGCATTACCTGAAACCTGTCTGGGTGGTCGTAGAAGCCAGAAATTCCCTTCAATCTGGGGGCTGTCCGGAATGAAAAGCAGAATTATCTGACGGTAAGTGATAGTTTGTCTTTGACAAAATATTCCTTGCCTCAGCTCTGATCAAAGCTTTTTTGGACCCATAAATTAGTAAGAGATAAGAACCACGCCAGAGGTTAATATTGGAGGGTTTTGGGGAAATCCACAAAGATAAGCAGTACTGCATACACATATATAGATACATTTCTTTTGGGAAGAAATAAGAGGAGGTTAATGGGGAAATAGACTCCGGTGACCCCAAAATCTTTTGCTTTATCTTTCTTTTGCTTAGACGTGATAAGTTTATGTATTGTGTGGGTCAGAAGACTGCGTGGTAAAACAGTCGGCTCCCACTGTCAATATGGGTCAGAAACAAGGTAAAGAAGATCCTCCCCCTCTCCCCATCCCAGGAGAAACGTGTAAAGATTATGTAGCCAGAATTTGTGGTACTAATTATGAATTTATAGTCCCATGGGTTTCAAATTTAGCGGGATGGACCGAAACCATACACAGTGTAGACCCCTTTTCCCGGAATGGTAGTAACGATGATTTTCACATGGACATGATAAAAGGATTGTGTTTAGGAGATGAGAGAACTTTCCCTTGGTACCCCGGGGATCCTCAATGGGATATGGATTATATGGCAAAGGGAGGGGAGAACTGGTTGAAATACGCCCCATATTGGTTTCAGAGGGACAATAAGAAACAGAAAAAGCCCACCAAATGTTTAAGTAAGGAAGATTATGACTAGAAACATAGAGAAGAAGCTGATAAAAAGACAGTTGTCCCTGACCCAGCAGCCCCACCCCTGCCAATAGCCAGTCATTTTCCACCCGCATATGTACATGTCTACCCGAGTTTAACACAGGAAGATATTGATCTTCTGGCTGGACATTATGCAACCAGACAACGGCAGGTCCCTCCCGCTCCGCAACCACAACAGCAGATCTTTGCCGCTCCACAACAAGATAGACAGCACCCACAGAGGCAAGAAGAGAGAGCCCAAGTCGAGGTAGCTGAAGAAGAAGATCAGGGAGCGACAGGAGGGATAGTTTCACCACCTGGCCAACAGCAGGAGGAAGAACATGGAAGACGACGATAGGGATAAAATAGTCAGTCCCCCTAAAACAAAAAGAGGAACTGTATATAGTAACACTAATCTTCAAGCGCCTTTCATGACCATTGGAAATGAAATGTTGAAAAAGGTAATAGACATTGAGGACATTGACAGGATAGTAAAAAATTGCCCCAAACCCACCGCCTCTGCAGGAAGCACTTTAACTTACTTAAAAAAGGCCTGTAAGGGTAGAAATTATACACAGGAAGACATGCGTCTTATCATTGATGGCATTATAGGACACACTAGTTCCTGGAGCTGGGCAAATGTTCCAAGTATAAACACTATTGACACTAGGAACATATGGGTTAAACACAGTACCAGGTAGGAACACCATGTGGACAGAATTAGAGACTGAAATGATGAGAGTATTTAAAAATAAAAGTTCCCTCCCTACTGCCATAGCATGCAAACAGAAGTCAGGAGAGACTGTAGTTGAGTTCTGGAAAAGATTTCATGAAAATTGGACAACAGAAGCTGGATTAGCTATAACTACTGATGTGGGAGCTTTGTTTATTCAAACTTATATGAATAATCTAAAACCCCAGTTCGCCTTGGTGGTCAAACAGATGATATCGGAATGGACCACACAGACGATTGACCAATTTCAGGAAATTTTAATACAGAAAGAAGCAGCAGGGTGTTTTGATGTAATACAAGAGAAAACACTGAGTACCCATTATCAGGGTGGAGTGCAAACCCAGCCTCCCCAAGATAATGGTGGGCAATGGGACAGTGGAAATAGTGGAAACAGAGGCAGAGGAAGAGGAAGAAAAAGAGGGAGAGGGCATGGTTTCCCCAGACAACCCCAGCAGTCCCGTACTTGTTGTTTTAACTGTGGACAGGAGGGGCACTGGAGAAATCAATATCCTTATGAATGGAATAACCCAAATACTCAAGATCAAGATCAAATGCATACACAGGGACCCCAATCTAGCCAACAGAATCAAGTTGCCCCAAAACAACAGGATCCCCGATTCCCTATACAGTGGAATCAACAACAACTGAAATGAAGCTGCCCAAAAGGTAGTATCCCAGCATTTCCCTTGATCTCACACTCTTACAATGAACAACCAATTGTGATCCTATATGTTAAATATAGGCCTGTTCCGTTTTTAACCGATACAGAGGCGACTCGGAGCACCCTCAGTGAGGACTACTACAGAGGTGAGACCAAAATTGCTGAACCTTCAATGGGAATCAATGGGATACTTACCAAAACGTACAAAACACCGCCTTTACCAGTAAGTGATGTTGGAAGGGAAGGTGCAACAGTCTTGCATCATTGTTTCAGGATTATACCAAAATGTCCTGTAAATCTCCTGGGAAGAGATTTGATGGGAAAATTGGGTATAACACTGAAAATGACCACTGAAGGAGGGGTCTTTGTACACTCCAAGGTAATACCAATATATTACACTGAGGATAGTGATCTCCCTCCACCAGATGATCCGGTATGGTCTAAAAGCTCCTTGCATGTAGGTCTTATTTCTTGTACCCCATACAAGGCAGCTCTAAAATCATGGGCACAGCCGGTTTATCACAAACAATACCCCATTTAAAAAGAAAAAGAGGAAGGAGTTGCTCCAATGGTAGAAAGGTTCCTGCAGCAAGGAATTCTTAAAGAGACACTGTCACCCTACAACACCCCCATTAACCCAGTAAAGAAGCCGGACGGCTCTTACAGGTTTGTACAAGACCTCAGAGCTATAAACAACCTAGTGATACCGATTGCTCCCATAGTGCCTGACGTGCCATCACTCCTAACCTCCATACCATCCGATGCAGAGTATTTTTCGGTCATTGACCTTTGTAATGCATTTTTTTCAGTTTCTGTTGACGAAGAGACACAGCCTATCTTTGCATTTAATTTCAGAAATAGGCAAATGACATGGTGTAGAATGCCAATGGGGTATGTAGACTCCCCTGTAGTATACACAGTGGCCCTCCAAGCAACCCTGCGGTCCTGGACACCCCGCTATGGTTCCGTCCTACTCCAATATGTTGATGATTTGTTGTTGTGTAGTCCAAGCCAGAAAGCATGTAAAAATGATGGTTTAGATCTGTTACATTGGTTAGCAGACAATGGTCACAAGGTTTCTAAGAAAAAGTTACAATGGTGTCAGGAAACTGTTGAATACCTTGGTTTTGTACTCTCCAAAGGAGAAAGGAAAATCAGTCACAAGAGAGCTGCGGCTCTCGTGGGTCTGCCCCGCCCACTTACTAAGAAAGACATGCTATCCTTTCTTGGTATGATTGGTTACTGCCGCCAATGGATACCTGATTGTTCCTACTATGATAATCTCCTGAGGCAAGCCACAGGTACTGACATTCCAGATTGTGTGAAATGGAATGATGAAATGTACAATGCTTTTGTGTATCTTAAAACTGCAATGGTCACAGCTCCTGGACTTGGACTACCTGAATATGGGAAAATGTTTCACTTGTTTGCAAGGGACAACTGTAAAACCTTGGTGGGGGTTCTGGCGCAGGAGCATGGGGGCAAACTCCGCCCTATTGCATTTTTTTCAAAAGTTATGCCAATGCCAGTACAGGGCATGCCAGCATGTCTCCGAGCTCTTGCATCGTGTGCGATGGTGGTTGAAATGTCTATGTCATTCACTCTAGGACATGCCACCACACTACACACCACTCACAATGTATCCATTCTACTAAAAAATATCCATACCCAGCACATGTCAGCCCAGAGGCTGAGCGGTTATGAGGTAATTTTACTTTCTAACCCAAAACTTGAGATAAAATATACCTCTCCCACTTCTGGTCCAGCTCCAATCCTGAATGCCTTGCTAGGCTTGAAAGGTGAAGAAGATGAGGTAGTGCCTCAACATGAATGCATGAACCTCATCCAACAAGACACATCCCCAAGACCAGACATGTCTTCAACTGCTCTCCTTGGAGCACAGAATGTCTTTGAAGATGGGTCTTGTTCAAGGCCGAATGATAACACATACCATGCAGGGTATGCTGTCGTTCAGCTGCCTGATAAAATACTGGAAGCAAACCCTGTCCCATTCCAATCAGCACAAGCTGCAGAACTTATAGCTCTTACTAGAGCTTGTCAGCTTTTTGAAGGGCAGGATGTAAACATTTACACAGACTCCAAGTACGCTTACGGCGTTGCGCATGATTTTGGAGTTATATGGAAAAGGCGGGGCTACATAGCAGCAGATGGTAAATCCATCTCACATTCCACGCTTGTCACAAGTCTTTTAGAAGCTATACAATTGCCAAGGTCCATAGCTATATTACACTGTAAGGCACATACAGGGCAACAGGATGACATAGCCAAAGGCAACGCCTTAGCTGACAAAGCAGCAAGAGAAGCAGCATCCACACAGCCTGCAAACATACAAATGCCATTACTCTCACCAGAAATTCCTCTTTTGGATCAAACATTGTGTGATCTCCAAGCATATGCCACAGACCAAGACATCCAGCAATGGAACTCAATAGGTGTGCAGACAAGCCCAGAAACTGGCCTTGTCTGCCAAGAGGGGAGACCATGAATCCCTGGAGCCAGCGCACCCATTTTTATTTCACAATACCATGGGATAGGTCACAGAGGGTGGAAAGTCACATGTGAACTTTTGGCTAAGGATTTTTACATTCCAGGTCTTCCCTCTCTCGTTAAGGCATATGTTTCCAGATGCATCACATGCATTCGGAATAACCCTACGAACCCTCACAAAGCAAAACATGAACATCTGATATATCCATCTACACCATTCACTCATCTGCAGATAGATTTTACACACATGCCCAAACTAGGTAAAAGACAGGAATATTTGCTCGTAATAGTGGACATTTTTTCGAGATGGATAGAAATGTTTGTAACTACAAAGGAAGATGCACAAACAGTAGTGAGGATTCTGACACAAGAAATTATTCCTAGGTGGGGTTGCCCACTACAAATCAACTCTGACAATGGTCCTGCATTTGTGGCCAAAGTTTGTCAAGACTTGGTAAAAACACTGAAAATAGAATGGAAGTTTCATATTTCTTACCACCCCCAGAGTTCAGGTATAGTGGAAAGGATGAACAGAACCATTAAAGATAAGATCAGGAAGGCCACTGGAGGTACGTATGCAAATTGGAAGAAGGTCCTACCAGCTGTACTAGCCGAGGTAAGAATGACACCCTCTAAAAAGACAGGATACTCTCCTTTTGAAATCTTAATGGGTAGACAATTCCCCACCCCATGGGCCAGACAGCCACTCATGGTAGAAAGAGGGGACCTAGATCTTATTCAAGAAGAATATGTAAAAAAACTTATTGAAACTTTGGATCAAGTTGAAAGAAACGTTGCTCGCACCTCTCCTTCTTCTTCACAGGAACCTACGCACCCTTTCCAGGTGGGTGACACCGTGGTGGTCCAGCAATTGAAACGCACCAAGAAACAGGAGTATCCCTTCGGACCTCCAACCACAGTGATCGCAGTTATCTACCCGCACAGCTATTCTGGTAGAAGGACAACAGGCCTGGATTCATGCAAGTCGTGTAAAGAAGGTCAACCAGGACCCTAAGAAGCAAGACAAAGACAAAGATAAAGCACCGAGGCGTGAAGGACGTGGTCAAGACTCCGAACAAGATGGCCTCGCTTATTTCACCACAGACTTCTGGGAAGGCCTTGTGCCTCTTATGCTGGGCTGCTCTGATTGTGTTCCTGCCAACTTTGCTGATAACTAACTGTATTTATCACCCTGAAGATTTGGGACTCATAAAGGGTATTTGTGGAGCCTCTAAAACTCTACAACAGAATAATATGAATACTACACATGACAGACACAAAAGAAATGAAATGAAAACTCAGAAAGTTTTACAGATAAAATGTTATTATTGAAGTTTAAATATAGCTATGCCCAGAAATCTGGATTTGAAAAATGTTGGATATGTAGTAAACTCCATCCTAGCACTGCTAGGATCCCGCTAATGGCAGTACCTCTAAACTTCACCCCTTTTCTTAATGGCACACCGCCTGTCGTTCTTACAAATGTTACAAGAACGCTTTCAAATAATGCCCTTACTTTCCAAATTATTGGTAGAAGTCATTTCCCAGACTGGTGTTTTTGGTTGGGAAACTCCACAAACGGAGCTGAAGTTTGCCAACAAGCTAAAATTAACTTTTCAATGACTTCAATTGAAAGCCCTTTCTTTCACACTTCAGAACCTGCCCTAAACACCACTCTGATAGACTTTCTTAGCTCCAGTTCCAGTTCCACAGCAGGACAATTATTGTCGAGTTTAACCTTTTCTAGTCTTTCCGATGAAATTATGATAATATTTAACAAACAAGCCTTAGCCCTAGGAGACAGTATTTATATTTGTTGTGGAAAAATCTGTCACCCTTGGATCCCCACTGAACCCCAAGGATGGTGTTACTTTGCATCCCTAGTCCCCATCATGGGCGTAGTAGGAGATAGCAAGGGAAGACATCTCCTTGAAGCTAGCATGCATCCTAGGTACCCCTTCAGACACCGCAATAAAAGGGAGTTATTTCTTGAAAAAGATATGGCATGGGCTTGGTTCCCCTCATGGACTGGGTGGGGAATAGACTTAATGAAAAGGTTGAATAATTACACTGGAATCATTGATAAAGTAATGGAAAAGAATTCTGATGATATTACTAAATTGAATATAGAAACTAGGGCAATTAGAAAACAATTATAACTACACGAGTTAGCCATAGAAAGCATGAGTGCTGCTTTAACAGGGTTATGTGAAAACACAGAAGATTATGAGTGTTGTACCTGGTTTCATAACACAAGTATTGAGGTACCAGATTATTATGATATAATTGCACAACACCGGAAAGAAGTAAGCAAATTACAAGATGAAGCTAGAAATATTGCTAAGACATGGGATCCTTTTGCAAACCTAAGTTCTGGAATAGGAATACTTACATGGTTAAAAAGTGCTGCCATAACTATAATTATGATTATTCTTTTTGTTTTGTTCCTTATATGCCTGTTATAAGCTTATAATGTGCATAATTGTTAGGGCATCCCGAACCCCTGATCCTGCTGCTGCGAATAGAATTTATCTCAGTGTGTATTATGATAGAAGAAAGATTACATAACTGTGAAATGTAGTGAGACATAAGTGTCTCAAAGAGGGGGTTGTAAGGAACGATGATAGACTCCATCTTGTTGTAGATGCTTTAAGAGTAATTCTCAATATATGAGTTTAAGGTGAAACCCACGTATGTTTAAACTGTTATCTATAGAATATGTTCTCACAAGGTATTCTTGCATATATATAGTCTGTGGACTTTGACCTAGCTTGGACTTGCATTTGTTTTAGATAAGATAACAACATCTGTTCAAGAATACATATATATTTTGTAGTAAAATAGATGTGAATTTTGGCTTATGTTTACTAGCTATGACGTAGAATATTGACTGAAGCTATTTCTTCTGTACACGTGTTAAGCATCATAACTCCTCCTTGTTTCCTTGAATTCTGCATAAATACCATGGTCTTTGAATAAGTAAAGCAGATATCGAAGTGTACACAACCAAGCGTCTCCTGTGTCACATTATTGATATCTCCGGGCCTGCTAGGGGTCAACGGAAGCTTTCCTGCATTACCTGAAACCTGTCTGGGTGGTCGTAGAAGCCAGAAATTCCCTTCATTGACTACCTCACATTTATAAAAATAAATGAGGCATGGATCTCGGAGGAATTCAATACATGTGACCAGTAGACCATGTATATGCCATGTACCATGTATATAATCTAGCACATGGACCTTTTTTCTGCCTTTTGGCTCACTTGTACAAAAAAAGCACACCTTACTATATGTCCGTACCCTCCTGTTTGAAGAGGTTGAGCGGTGTCATATTTTTGGGTCCCGCAGCGAGTTGCTGGTGTCAGTGCTGGTGTCAGTTCTCTCTATCTCGGTGCTGGGGTCAGTGCTCTGTATCTCGGTGCTGGGGTCAGTGCTATGTATCTCGGTGCTGGGGTCAGTGCTCTGTATCTCAGTGCTGGGGTCAGTGCTCTGTATCTCGGTGCTGGGGTCAGTGCTCTGTATCTCAGTGCTGGGGTCAGTGAGGGAGATAGCAGCGGAGAAGCCAATCAGCAGGCAGTGCCAGCACTGGACTGGCACCTCCGGACCACCGCAGTGGAGCCCTGCATAAGTGGGGGTAAGGGCCGGGCAGAGGGAGGGGTCAGGGGCTCAAGCACAGGTTGGGACACTGGCCCAGGACTGCGCTGCCCTGACTGTGGCACTGGTCAATCATCTCCTGCACCCCCTTCATAGCCTGGCTTGACCTTGCCTCTCCTCCATAAGCCTTGAATTGACAAAATTTCACAGATAAAAAAAGAATGCTTGTCGTTGATCCCAAATTCACTTAATACTTCTGGTATGTCAGTGTCCATGTTGTGGGACTATGTGTGCACAGCTAGTAAGTATTTTGTGGCTGAAAATATGACGTGGAGGTTTTTAAGGTTCGCCTGCCATTAAAGTCAATAGGGCACATTTGGGCACGTTCGCGGATTGCGTTCGCGAAACGTCCCGTCGGAAGTTTGTCCATCACTTACTGTGACCCTTAACCCCTTTCTCCTGATGCATGCTGGGGGAGGGGCTGTACCAGGAAGTCAGTCACAGTGTGTGTGGGTCTGGGAAGCAGCAGCATGATACTTAGAGGGAGATCTGTTGTATATGACTCCTCCATGTAGGGTTGCAACCTTTTCTTCAAGCCAAACCTGAACACTTTAGCGGCACAGGGCACATCTGCTTTCGTAGGATTATAAAAGACCTGGGACACCTTTGGGTGCCCCAAGGAGAGTGGTAATGCAGCGCACTGCAGCAAACAGTGGGTGTGACCAGACTGCTCTTTCTGACATCATGCCCCCCCCCCCCCAGTGATGCCAAACCTGCCCTCCAGACAGTGTCTCGCAGCTCCCGAATGGCAACAGATTTTTATGTGACTACAGTGGAACCTTGGTTAACGAGTAACGCAGTTAATGAGTAACGCAGTTAACGAGCGTTTTGAAAGATGAGCAACTTATTTTTTTTTAATTCTGACTCGGTTTGCAAGTGTTGTCTCGCAAAACGAGCAGAATTGAAGCTAATGGGGTGTGCAGTACCACATTTGGCCAGAGGTGCGAGGGCGTTCGGAGCCATTCGGAAATACTCAGAATCACTCGAGTGTTTCTGAGCCTTTCTGAGTTCAGCGGAGCTGTCCCCGTGTATTTACGGCGCCCCATCACCAATGGCCACATGCGATATTGCATCCAATAGAAGTCAATGCGAAATTAATTATCTTCGTTTCCATTGACTTCTATGGAAAACTCGCTTTGATATGCGAGTGCTTTGAAATACAAGCATTCTCCTGGAACGGATTATGCTTGTAATCCAAGGTGGCAACTGTCCGGGTGAATCCTTGACAGGTGGCAACCCTACCTCCATGTAAGAATGTACATCGCTTTCTGAGTGAGTAATAAACCCTTCCCTGGTTAAGTGCATCCAGGCTGTGTGTAACTTGCTGAGCAGACACTGGCAGCATTGCTAGCAACACCCTGAGAGACCCTGTGTTGAAGTGACATAACAAACGGCAAAGCTCGGCTATCACAGCACAGATGCGGGGACAAAAATTGTCACTCCTCGTCATCAGCAGAGATTATCTTTTCTTAGAAATGACTAAGGCTGGTTTCACACTGGGGCAGTGCGGGCGGCGGCGGTAAAGCAGTGCTATATTTAGCACTGCTTTACCGTCGTTTTAGCCGCGGTATTCGGTCGCTAGCGTGGTGGTTTTACCCCTGCTAGCGGCCGAAGAAGGGTTAAAACCCCCCGCTTTGCTGGCGGTATCCCTGTGGTGTCCCATTGATTTCAATGGGTAGGAGCGGTGAATACACCGCTCCTTCACCGCTCCAAAGATGCTGCTAGCAGGACTTTTTTTTACCATCCTGCTAGCGCACCGCTCCAGTGTGAAAGCCCTCCGGCTTTCACACTGGAGTTAAAGGACCCGCTTTTTTCAGGAGCTATACAGGCGCTATTTTTAGCGCTGTAGCTCCTGAAAAACACTTCAGTGTGAATGCACCCTTATAGCTAGCACGTTCATTTAACCCTGGAGATTTTGCAGCTTGCAGGGTAACTATCCATTTAGTCTCTAAGCACAGTAATTGGGAATCAATGTCACCCCCTCCATCTAAGGCTGGGACATGTTCCAATGCAAAGAACTTCATCATCGATAAATCAAATCCGTGATAGAGTCCTACATGTCTACTGATGGCTGACTCCATTTTACCATTTTTAACAAGATAAACATGACCCGTATCCCCTTCCAGAAGGGCCTCTTCGGTTTTCCAATGTAAAAAGCATTGCATTTACATGTCATGATGTACTGTATACCACCCCCACCGTTTGACAGTTTATGCTGTGTTGGGGAGTCCATGTTGAATCATTGGGTAGAATAGTGTATCTCCCAATCTTGACCCATTCACAGAATTTGCAATTTCCACATTGGAAGGTCTTTCGTATCTTGAGCCTAGTGTGTGGTGATCAGTGGCGGTGTGTCCATTAAGGGCGCACGGGCACCACCACCTCTGTCACGCCACCCCCTCTATGTAGCCACCCCCTATGGACGCTGTAGCCACCCCCTATTTAGGGTTATGACCCCTTTTTGGATGCTGGGCGCCTGAATTGGAACGATGGGGGTGTTTTTTGAAGCACCTGATTAGAGCCATAGACTCTAATAGGCTTCAAAAAAGGTGGACTTGGAGCGCAGAGCATTGCGCTCACAGTCCACTCAGGTGTGTTAAAAAAAACTAATCAAAACAGGAGTTCCACCCAAAAATTTAACTTCCGCTTTTCGGAATCCCCCCCTCCGGTGTCACATTTGGCGCCTTTCAGGGGGGAGGGGGGAACAGATACCTGTCTAATACAGGCATTTTCCTCCCACTTCCGGGCATAGATAGCCAAGCCACCCGCGGGTATCTACGCCATTTCCGGCACCTTCTCCACCCGCCCGCTGTCTTCTGGGAGACTCACAAGTCCCAGAAGACAGCAGGGACCAGTGGAATCGTGCAGCGCAAGTCGCACATGCACAGTAGGGAACCAGG
The DNA here is from genome assembly GCA_028564925.1 of Lithobates sylvaticus. Classification (NCBI taxonomy): domain Eukaryota; kingdom Metazoa; phylum Chordata; class Amphibia; order Anura; family Ranidae; genus Lithobates; species Lithobates sylvaticus. The sequence continues at coordinate 268,728,001 of CM053029.1, forward strand.
AAGTGAAGCCACAAGGCTTCACTTCCTGATTTCCTTACCAAAGATGGCGGTGCCTCCACCCGAGAGCCGAGAGATGGGTCGGCTTCGGGTGCCGACATCGCAGGCACCCTGGACAGGTAAGTGTCCTTTATTTTAAAAGTCAGCAGCTGCAGTATTTGTAGCTACTGACTTTAAAAAAATAAAATAAAATTAGGCGGAACTCCGCTTTAATATTTTTTCTTTTCCAGGCACTGAAAGGCCTCTCAACAAATCAAGAGTTGCAGGTCTAATACCCATCACCTGGTTGGCTGAAGGCACAGGCTCTCCGATTTGACGCTTAATGGAACGGAAGAAGAGACGCACAGGAGGACAGAGAAGCATGGAGGATGCAGGACGCACTGCATGTGCCACAGCTCTGCCACAGGCAGCACCCGCTGCCTGACCCGCCACCAGGTTGGGGTGCCGTTCAGATGGGAGGGGGGGGTCACAGTGGCTGCATTTCATGGGGCACAGTGGCTGCAATTGATGGCACAGTGAGGCTGCTATTGATTTTTTTTTTTTCAGTTTGCGCCCCAAAGATTTTGAGCACCAGTTGCCATTGGTGGTGATACAGAGCCTTTTGGGAGATGGTCTTTTAGGGATTTGGCCCTTCTGTAAGTAATTGTCAGGTACCTTTTCCGAGGCCAAGATGCCAAGATGCTGAGAGAGGCTCCTCTTGCGGCTAAGCGCAGTATACCCCTGAAGGTGGTACAGGAGGTATAGGGCTTAAAGAAGCACGGGTTGCCAGCAGGTTGAGAAGGCTTGAGCTGATGATCACTTGGAGACTTTGCTTGAGACGATGACAAGGAGTAATCCAGACACTAGTAAAAGCCTGGCTGAGGGTAGAACACAGGAGAGCAGATTGGAGGCTGTGGTGAGGCCAGCTGAAGGTCAATCACAGGTAATTGATAAGCCAAGCTGCGGGTCAAACACTGGTTATCAGGTAGGTGCAAGTATAGCAAGTCTGGGGGGGTGTGGCCTGGCCGGCATGGTGTGAGGAGTGTTGAACGGGAACTCCGCTTGCCAGATATCTGTTCTAACACAACCTTGGGCTACAACTACTAGCAATTCACCGTACCTTGGATGCAAATCATCCCACATCAGCCGGGATCATGTCACAGCCGAAAACTAAGCCAGATGCCGCCGCAAAATTTGCAAAATACCGGCATGATGGGAAGGAGATTGAGGAGGAAAATGGCGCCGGCTCCACTTCCTCTACAGACCCTGATGCCAGAGTCCTTGAGGCCATCTCAGACTGTAAGAGCACGCTGCTGGGAAAAATTTGAGGAAGTGAAGATAATGTCTCCCTGCTTCGTCAAGATTTGCAGAAACTTAGGGAACGAGTGACAGAGACCCGAATAAGGCATGCAAAGGACGAGGTGCCGCCGCTGCAAATAGACACGGAACGCCTGCAGCACCAACTTTCCTCGGTAATGGCAAAGCAAGATGACATGAAAAATCGATTAAGACGATGCAACCTGCGATTTGTCGGTCTACCTGAGGGTGAGGAGGGCCCCAATTCCCCCCTCGTTCCTAGAAAAGTTGCTTGTTACCACCTTTGGTCGGGTGGAATTCTCCACTTCATTTATAGTGGAAAAAGCACACAGGTTGGCTGCCAAACCTCCCCCCCAGGGAGCACCACCGAGAACATTCATCGCTAAGATGTTAAACTACAACGATCGTGATGCCGTACTACGCCTCACCAGGCTGAAAGGAAATATCCCCTACAGGAATGGCGAAATTAGAGTCTTCCCAGACTTTTTGGCGGAGGTCCAGAAAAAGAGAGCCCTCTTTACCGAAGCCAAGCGCCAGCTGCGGATCCACCATTACTCTTATGCCATGCTTTTCCCGACGAGGCTTCGGGTGGCCGGCGAAGATCGGGCACATTTTTTTTTTTTATTATTACACCCCCGAGGCTGTATTTGCGTGGATGAAAAACAGAGCAGCCCCCGCCCGCGATCCCGTCTGAGGCTATGACTGCAACTCCCCGAAGTACATCGGGCAACCGGCACCAGGACTGATCTAAGGTTTGGGGGTTTCGTCAAGATCTCCGCAAATCCACATTTGCTTCTGCTGTCAGGTACTATACTCCTTATCCTCATACCCCACTATGCTCTGATCCCCCTGAAGGAGAAGATTTATCTACCTGGTGCGAGACTTCTCTCCCCCTGCCTGTTGTCACCTACAAGTGTCCCCCACATGCAAAGCTCCCCTTTATTGTTATTATTTGTATTCTTTTATCTTTCTACCTCTTCCCGTCCATAAACCACCTGTCTGCTCTTCTCCCAATACCCCGTCAAGATTCCCTGGCGCCACCACAGCAGTGAAGACCCACTATGCATCTATCATAGTAAGCTGCAGCCCGTCATGGCACCTGGGACAGGTAACCGACTACTATCATTCGGTCAGGCCCTCCCTGCAGATCATCCTGGAAGCCCGAACCCGGGGGTCCCACTCCCTATACTGTTGCTGGTTTTACAGCGAATAATCACTCCCCTAGTTATATGGCTCCATATGAGCCGAGTTATGTCATGCATTACTTTCACTGTTTGCTTTAATGCGCAAGCTAAGCTTCCCTGGTCTGCCCGATTTTGGTATGCTGGAGCTCGATTTAGTCTGCAGCGGCGCCAAATCGGCCATTCCAGTGCGTTCAGAAAAGTCTGCTATTGTTCAAAAGTTATGGATGTATGTTTAAAGATGAAGAGTAATAATGTTTATCTACACATCTGGGTACTGTATTTTCTACCACGATATATTATGCTGACATTTCAGTGCAGGTTATGTGATTTGAAATGTACCAGCTCCTCCTGGACACCAGGGGGCGCGGGGACGCGGCCATGGATCGCCCCCATTACTGGGACGACTCATGGCAGCTGCACACGTGATATGGAGTGTTGGGATCTATATGGGTCTATTTGATTGCTATGTCTAGTATAAAATGTATCACATGGAACGTGAGGGGGCTTAGAACCTAAACGTAATGCTGTCCTCTCACACCTTAAAGCGGGACTGTACTGAAATTTTTTTTTTTTAAAAGCCAGCAGCTACAAATACTGCAGCTGCTGACTTTTAAAAAATGGACACTTACCTGTCTCCCAGTTCCAGCGATGTCGGCAGCAGAGGCCGATCAATCGCTCGGCTCTCTGCTGTTGCCGGCGCCATTCTCGGTGAGGGAATCAGGAAGTAAAGCCTGCGGCTTCACTTCCCGGTTCCCTACTGCGCATGCGCAAGTCGCGCGGCGCAATGAGAATCTGAGCCCTTTCCCCTCACTAGGGGCACACGCCAGGGCTGCCCACTATCCCCTCCTCCTATACGCTCTTGCGGTAGAGCCCCTCACTTCTGCACTTAGATCACACCCAGACATTCTGGGCCTACATGTTGGGGACCTGGAAGAGAGAATCAGCCTATATGCAGACGATATGCTGCTGTTCCTGGCCGACACAGGCCCTTCCCTGCATGTGGTTTTTGAGATTATCCAAACATGGTAACTAGTCCGGATTGAAAATTAACTGGGATAAATCCCAAATCCTACCCACAGACATTGGTGCTCCCTCAGCACACCAGGCCTCCTCCCCACTTCTTAGGCTGGATTCACACCTATGCATTTTTAGTGCTTTTTGCATTTTGCAGATTTGCACTACAGTCCATTTAACATGGTTTCCTATGGAACACGTTTTGTAGTGCAAATCTGCAAAATGCAAAAAGCACAAAAAAATGCATAGGTGTGAATCCAGCCTTGGAGTCAGCTCCATGAAATATCTTGGGATTACAATTACTAGATTCCCAGAGGACTTTGTCAAACTTAACATAGAACCCCTGATAACGACTCTGAAAGCCAATATCCAGACCTGGGCCAAATTACCCCTTGGAGTGATGGGCCGGATAAATGTAATTAAGATGGTTGTCCTGCCCAGGTTTCTGTATGTTCTATGGCACTCTCCAGTTTATCTACCCCTCAGACTCTTTAAATCCATTGAGGCTCTCCTCAACTCCTTTGTTTGGGGAACCACCCGGCATAAATTGTCATGGCAAGCCCTGAAGAACCCCACTGAGTTGGGGGGTGCAGCTCTTCCTGATCTCAACCTACTATCAGGCGGCACAGCTCTCCCATTTCTTCTATTTAGATAAGAATGACAAAAATTGCTACCTAACACTAATATGCTCTCCCCACGCCCCCGGGCTTACCCATTCATTCCAAGCCATTCTCCAAGATTCCACTAGTGCCGTCATGTTTGGAGGTTGAAAGGGGCTACTATACCATTACTGCAGGATATGGGAAATAGTGAAACGTAGATTGAAATTGTCTTCCACACACTTTCACATGCCTCTCTGGAACGTACCTGGCCTGCGAGAACTCTGGAACGTACCTGACCATAGCATCTGGTTAAAATATGGGGTGAAATACTTATCAGACGCATACAACAAGTATTCAAATCATTCCAACAATTTAAAGATGACTTTTCCCTTCCCAACTCAATGTTTTTTTCGTTACTTCCAGCTCCACCATGCTCTCCAGGCACAATTTTCTAATGTCCCCCCTAACACAGATCATCTGGATATTGTAAGCATTATGACGGGACAAGAGTCCCGCAAACTAATCTCAATGTTTTATAATTCCCTTCTCCGCCCTTCAGCGGTGACAATTGCATATAAGCTAAAAGATAGATTACCCAGCTTTCAGAAACATGTACTATATGATGTTACATCAATGTATAACGTGTAAATTGCCTTTACTCTTCTCCAATAAAGCACTTTGTTATTTGTAAAAAAAAAAGTATAGCAAGTCTGTGAGCCAAGCCGGGGGTCAAACACTGGTAATCGGGCAGGTGCAAGTATAGCAAAGTCTGTGAGCCAAGCCGGGGGCCCAACACTGGAGAGGCGATCAGAGCAGGTCAGGAGCAAGCCGAGGTCACAACAGGAATCACTTGGAAGTATAAACACAGGAACAGGGAAGAGCTGAAGACAATCCAGCAACTTGGGTCAGACAGAGGCAGCCTTTTATAGGCCAGCAGGGGAAACCATCTATCACATGATGTGCCTATGACGCCCATTTCTTCTACTGGCAAGATTGCCAGTACTTCTACGGCCTATTCTCTGAACACTATTTCTCTGACAGTGCCCCCCCAAGGGGCAGCCTCCGGATGCCCAAACTAGACATCTTTCTTGGATATCTGTTGTGGAAGGCTTGTATAAGATGCGGAGCATACACATTGCTAGAGGGCTCCCAGTAATTATCTTCTGGGGGATACCCCTTCCATTTGATGAGGTATTGTACTTGCCTTCCTCTTTTTCTGCAGTCGATAATGGCTTCCACTTCAAACTCCGCCTCGCCTTCTACCATAACTGGAGGTGGTGGTAGTTCTTCCCTCCTGGGAAAGGGACTTGGGATTACCGGTTTTAGTAGCGAGACATGAAAAACTGGGTGACACTTGTAAGAGGCAGGTAGTGATAATTCAAAGGCCACCGGATTTATCATTCTCTTGATCTTGCAATGCCCAATGAATTTTGTGTCCTAATTTCCATGATGGGCAAGAGATTTTAAGATTTACAGCAGACAGCCATACTTCATCTCCTACTTTGAAAACAGGGTTGTCCCTTCTTTTTTTGTCGTGGTATTTTTTATAATTTTCTTGGGCCTGTTGCATGGCTTTCCGGAGTTGCTGTTAATTGGTCTGGATGAAGTTTATCCGATCCTGAACCGCAGGTACTGAAGTTACTGGTATGGAATTGGGTAAAAAGGAGGGATGGAACCCATAATTTGCCCAAAAGGAGGATTGATTGGTGGCAGTATGCAAGGAATTATTATAGGCAAACTCTGCACGCGGAAGAAGGTCTTGCGAACAGGTACAAAAACACTGTAGGTAGTGGTACTGCTCCAGGGTTTGATTTGTCCTTTCTGTCTGGCCATTGCTCTGTGGGTGTTATGTTGATGAAAGAGATATTACTATTGCCAAGGTTTTGCAAAGACCACTCCAAAACCTGGAAGTAAATTGTACTCCTCTGTCGGAAACAATGTTGTCAGGAACCTCATGCAATCTAACGATCTCTTTGATAAAAATATTTGCTGTGTCTGAGGCAGAGGGTGTGCCAACCATTGGTAAAAAATGTGCCATCTTTTGAGAGGCCGTCCACTACCACCAGGATGGTAGTGAATCCCACGGAAGAAGGTAAGTCAACAAAGTCCATGGAGGTCTTCCCCCAAGGCTGTTCTGGAATGGGCATCCACCTTTCTCATACCAGACTATACCATTACCTGGTTTTCCTAATGGTTTACAGGACATAGAAGATAATGCACATTTCAGTGCCATAGAGGGTACAGCATGTTGCAATTACATTGGAAATAATACCAATGCTGAGGATGCCATCATTTCCCATATAGAAAAAGTGCAACAGTTAAAACTAGGTTTTAGGAAGTAGCATATTGAAACCGCTTGGTTTAAAGGAAGGCCGTAATAGACCCCAGGACTAGGGATGAGCTTCAAGTTCGAGTCGAACTCATGTTCAGCGAACAATTTGGTGTGTACGCGGCAAATTCAAACAGCCGCGAGCACCCCGTAAAAGTCTATGGGAGAAATCTCTAATTCTAATTTTAAAAGCCTATATGCAAGTTATTGTCTCAAAAAGTGTTTGGTGGCCCAGTTGGAAGCAGGATTGCAAGAATGATTTCAGTCCCTGTACCACGTGCCAACACAACAAAGGGTTCAATGCCAAGTCCTGGGTAGGGATGAGCCGAACACCCCCCTGTTCGGTTCGCACCAGAACCTGCGAACAGACCTAAAGCTCGTGTGAACTTTAGAACCCTATTAAAAAGTCTATGGGACTCGAACGTTCAAAATCAAAAGTGCTAATTTTAAAGGCTAATATGCATGTTATTGTCATAAAAAGTGTTTGGGGACCTGGGTCCTGCCCCAGGGGACATGTATCAATGCAAAAAAAAGTTTTAAAAACAGCCGTTTTTTCAGGAGCAGTGATTTAAATAATGCTTAAAGTGAAACAATAAAAGTGTAATATTCCTTTAAATTTCGTACCTGGGGGGTGTCTAAAGTATGCCTGTAAAAGGGCGCATGTTTCCCGTGCTTAAAACTGTCTCTGCACAAAGTGTCATTTTTGCAGGAAAAAAAGCTATTTAAAATCACTCGCGGCTATAATGAATTGCCGGCTCCCGTAATACAGAGAACAGTCATTTATTGAAAGTCATTGATAAAAAAAAAGCGTGGGGGTTCCCCCAAATTCAATTACCAGGCCCTTCAGGTCTGCTATGGATATTAAGGGGAACCCTGCGTCAAATTAAAAAAAAAAAATTACGTGTGGTCCCCCCTAAATATCCATACCAGACCCTTCAGGTCTGGGATGGATTTTAAGGGGAACCCAGCACCAAAAAGAAAATGGCGTGGGGTCCCCCTCAAAATCCATACCAGATCCTTATCCGAGCACGCAACCTGGCAGGCCGCAGGAAAAGAGGGGGGACGAGAGTGGCCCCCCCTCCCTCCTGAACCGTACCAGGCCACATGCCCTCAACATTGGGAGGGTGCTTTGGGGGTCTGTGACCCCTCAAAGCACCATGTCCCCATGTTGATGGGGACAAGGGCCTCATCCCCACAACCCTGGCCGTTGGTTGTGGGGGTCTGCGGGCGGCGGGGTTATCGGAATCTGGAAGCCCCCATTAACAAGGGGACCCCCAGATCCCAGCCTCCCCCTGTGTGAAATGGTAAGGGGGTACAAATGTACCCCTACCCATTTCACCAAAAAAGTGACAGAAATGTTAAAAATGACAGGAGACGGTCTTTGAGAATTCCTTTATTAAATTCTTCTTTCATCTTCTTTCTTCTGGTCTTCTTCCTTTCTTCATCTTCTTCTTCCATCTTCTTCTTCCTCCGATCCGCTTCTTCTTGCTCTGTTCTTCTCGTCCGGCATCTTCTTCCACGGCGTTGGCGTCTCTCCTGCTGTGTTGTGCCGCTCCACGCAATGGGAGGCTCCCGCTGTGTGAGGCTTTGCTTCGTCTGACAGCTCTTTTATAACGGAGGGCGGGGCCACCTGGTGAAGGGTCTGGTATGGATATTTAGGGGGGACCCCGCGTTATATATTTTTTTTTAATTTGACGCAGGGTTACCCTTAATATCCATAGCAGACCTGAAGAGCCTGGTAATTGAATTTGGGGGAACCCCTACGCTTTTTATTATTTTTTTTTTTTTTTAATCAATGACTTTCAATGAATGACTGTTCTCTGTATTACGGGAGCCGGCAATTCATTATAGCCGCGAGTGATTTTAAATGGCTCTTTTTCCTGCAAAAATGACACAGGGATTTGTGCAGGGACAGTTCTAAGCACGGGAAACATGCGCCCTTTTACAGGCATACTTTAGACACCCCCCAGTTACGAAATTTAAATGAATATTACACTTTTATTGTTTCACTTTAAGCATTTTAAAAATCACTGCTCCTGAAAAAACGTCAGTTTTTTAAAACTTTTTTTTTGCATTGATACATGTCCCCTGGGGCAGGACCCAGGTCCCCAAACACTTTTTATGACAATAACATGCATATTAGCCATTAAAATTAGCACTTTTGATTTTGAACGTTCGAGTCCCGTAGACTTTTTAATAGGGTTCTAAAGTTCACACGAGCTTTAGGTCTGTTCGCAGGTTCTGGTGCGAACCGAACAGGGGGGTATTCGGTTCATCCCTACCCAGGACTTGGCATTGAACCCTTTGTTGTGTTGGCACGTGGTACAGGGACTGACATCATTCTTGCAATCCTGCTTCCAACTGGGCCACCAAAATGAGCGCTGTATAAGGTCCGATGTTTTCTGTACCCCAAAATGACCTCCAAGCTTGTCGTCATGGATGGTTCTTAAGACTTGGAGTCTCAATTGTTGAGGAATGAAAATCTTGTCCTGAAACCATAGCAACCCATTTTGATTCTTCAGAGAGGAGACTTCAGGTTCAGTGCACTGGCTGGAGGCTTGTCGGATTGCTGTCTTCAGATCAGGTTGGATGAGCAAAAAGTTTTGTGCAGATAAAATGGTACTGGGCTCAGTTGTCTCAGGGGCATCTGGAAACATTCGGGAAAGGGTGTAAGCTTTCCCATTCTTGGAGCCTGGTCGGTAAGAAATATCAAAGTTGAACCTGGAGAAAAATAGCGCCCATCGAGCTTGTCGGGGTCTTAGACGTTTCGCTGCTCTGAGGTACTCCAGGTTCTTATGATCCTTGAAAATAATGATAGGGTGAGCAGCCCCCTCCAGCAAATACCTCCATTCCTCCAAAGTGAATTTTATGGCCAATAATTCCCGGTCGCCCACGTCATAATTCCTCTCTTGAGGAGTCATCTTCCAAGAGGCAAAGGCTACAGGGTGGAGGAGAGCCTTAGGGCCTTGGCGTTGGGACAAGATTGCTGTTCCAGTTTAATCCTGGGGGGTTTCGTGAGTCATATGAGTGATCTAAATATCGTGATTCTAAATTTTTTCAATGGAATGACTATAGGGGAGTTGTGGAGTATGTAGAGCAGCTGTGGCATAAGGATAATTTTTATTAAATTAACTCTGCCAACTGGGGACGGCTTGATCCTGCTCCACACCTTGACTCGATCGCGGCAGCGATTAATCAGAGGGGTTAGGTTAAGGTTAACATAGTCCAACGGATTGGCTGTCACCTGTATGCCTAGATACCTAAAAGATGTTGATACCGGAATGTCCTGTATGGTCTTTTGGGATGGGGCCAATTCACGGTCTAGCAGGAGTAATGCCGCGTACACACGAAGGGACTATCCCGCGGGATTGTCCGCTGGACTCAAGTCCACCGGACAATCCCCTCGTGTGTGGGCGCCGGCGGACTTTTTGGCGCCAAAAGTCCGGCGGACTAGGTTTTAAGTTTTGTTTTAAAATTGTCCGCTGGACTTGGCAGTCCGACGGACAATCCCGCCATTAGTAGGCTAGTCCGCCGGACTTTTGAAATGAACGGACTTGCCGCTCATTGGAAAGTCCGTTCATTCCCGTGGACTTTTTCCAGCGGATTGTCCGCCGGAGAAGTCCTGGTGTGTGTGGGCAAGTCACACGCTCGGAAGTCCGGGCGTGTGTGGGGAAGTCCGAACGTGTGTACGTAGCATAAGGAGGACTTAGTCCAGTTAATGACTAGACCGGAGTACACTCCAAACCGTCTAACCACTTTCATCGCCTCTGTCAGTGAGGTAGTTGTATCGCCAAGGGCAGCCAGGGGCTCAATGGCTAGAGCAAATAGGAGGGGAGACGAGGGGCATCCTTGTCTCGTGCCTCTATGTAGGTTAAAGGTTGGCGAGATCCTCCCTCCCTCCCTCCCTCCCCTCCCGGATAGCTGCAGCTGGAGTAAAACATATAAAAGTTGCACCCAGTCAGTGAAGCCACTCATCTCACTCTCTAATTCAAACAAGATTGTGGGCTCCACGTAGATCCAGCTTAGTAAAGATCCGAGCAGTTCAGAATCTCTGCAAGAATTCTGGGACAAGAGGGTAACGATTTTTAATGGTAATCTTAAGATTTCTCTAATCCACACAATTTCTGAGAGTACCGTCTTTCTTAATGAAGAATATACCAGCTCCAGTTGGGGAAGAAGGGCAGATCTACCTTTTTTCACGGTTTTCATTGATATATTCTCGTAAGGCCTCCAACTCTATTTCCGATAGAGGAAATATCCGATGAAACGAAATCTCAGTTCCTGGTAGCAGTTTGATTGGACAGTAATGAGCTTGATGGGGTGGAAGATTGTCTGTCTGCTTTTTTATTATTAAAAACGTTGATAAATTCTTGGTAAGCTGAGGGGACATTAGGGATGGGCCCGGTGTTCGATTCGAACCCATGTGTGATGCAAGCGGCCCGCAATGCATTGAGCTAGTCGCAGTGCAATGCTGGCTGATGATTGGCCAAGCATGCACTGTGACCCCGCATGCTTGGCCAATCACAGCGCCGGCAGCGAGGAGAGCCATAATTGGCTACAGGCAGGATGCCTGTAGCCAATTATAGCTCAGGGGCTTTAGTACACTCCCCACGGTATAAGAGGCTGATTTTTGACACTTTTTTGGTGAAATGGTAGGGGTACTTTTGTACCCCCTTACCATTTCACACAGGGAGGGGCCGGGATCTGGGGGTCCCCTAGTTAAAGGGGGCTTCCAGATTCCGATAAGCCCCCCGCCCGCAGACCCCCACAACCACCGGGCACGGTTGTGGGGATGAGGCCCTTGTCCTCATCAACAAGGGGACAAGGTGCTTTGGGGGGGACCCCAAAGCATCCTCCCAATGTTGAGGGCATGTGGCCTGGTACGGTTCAGGCGGGAGGGGGGGCGCTCTCGTCCCCCCCTCTTTTCCTGCGGCCTGCCAGGTTGCGTGCTCAGATAAGGGTCTGGTATGGATTTTGAGGGGGACCCCACGCCATTTTTTTTGGCTAGGGTTCCCCTTAAAATCCATCCCAGACCTCAAGGGTCTGGTATGGATTTTGAGGGGGACCCTACACCATTTTTTTTTTTTTTTTTTGGCTGGGGTTCCCCTTAATATCCATCCCAGACCTGAAGGGCCTGGTTATTGAATTTGGGGGGACCCCCACGCTTTTTTTTTTTTTTCATTTTTTTTTATCAATGACTTTTTTTTTTTATGAATGACTTTCAGTTTCAATGAATGACTGTTCTCTGTATTACGGGAGCCGTCAATACACATTAGCCGTGAGTGATTTTAAATAGCTTTTTTACTCGCAAAAATGACACTTTTTGCAGAGACAGTTCTAAACACGGGAAACATGCGCCCCTTTACATGCATACTATAGACACCCCCCAGGTACGAAATTTAAAGGAATATTACACTTTTATTGTTTCAATTTAAGCATTATTAAAATCACTGCTCCTGAAAAAACGGCCGTTTTTAAAAAAAAAATTTGCATTGATACATGTCCCCTGGGGCAGGACCCAGGTCCCCAAACACTTTTTATGACATTAACATGCATATTAGCCTTTAATATTAGCATTTTTGATTTCGAACCTTCGCATCCATTATAACTAATAGGGTTCTAAAGCTCGCACAGACTTTAGGTCCATTCGTGGGTTCTGGTGCGAGCCGAACTGGGGGGTGTTCGGCTCATCCCTACTGATGAGTATTTGGTATTCACTGAACAGTCAAACAGTTGTCCGAGTTGCTGGGAGCTGGGACAAAGCAATGCTGTAAACAATAAAAGGATATTTCTTTCTTGATCCAATTTATTTGAGGATTATGGGCCTGTAGCCACGGAAGTCCCAGAATGAAGGGGAACATAGGTGAGGATATAACATCAAAACAGATGAACTCTTGGTGACCAGAATCTGTGATGGTGAGGATGGGTCTGGTTTCCTGAGTAACGGGTCCGAAAACAGGGTAAGGAACCATCGGCTAAATGGACTTGACTTGAAGACTTTTTGCTTCTTGCCCTGGAGGGGGATACAGAGTGTTTTGGCCAGGGAGAAGTCCAAGAAGCAGCTACATGCCCCTGAATCAACGATGGCCAAGAGCTGGACCTCCTCTTCCACCACCTGTAGGGAGACAGGGAGGATAAGGTGAGAAGAGGAAGGACCAGCAACCTGAAAGTTCATCGGAAGTGGTTGGTGCAACTTACTAGGCCTCACAGGACAGTTACATAGAAAGTGGCCAGCTCCTCCGCAGTATAGACAAAGATTGGCCTGTCAACACCGTTACTTCTTATCAGGCATGAGTGGAGAGCGCACCAGACCCAACTGCATAGGTTCACCTTCTGAGACAGGAATGGAAGAAGAACTAGGCCGAGGAGAAGCAACAGGTGGAATCCTGGGTAACATCCAAGTAGGACGAGAGGTTTGAAAGCGTTCAGACCACCACTCCCGCAGACACCTGTCAAGTTTTATGGGAAGTTGAAGGCTAGGGTGGTGGGTGTCTCGACTCGGACCAGTTCGTCTTTAAAGGTTTCTGAGAGGCCTTGTCGGTATTGGTATTTGAGAGCAGCCTCGTTCCACCCAGTGTCAGCAGACAATCTTCGAAAGTCAACGGTATAATCTCCTACCGGGCGTTTACCGTGAAGCAAGGTATGCAGAGAGGCTTTGGCCGTTGCTGAGCACTGTGGATAGTCATAGAGCTGTGCCACTGCCAGGTGTCTACAGAGTTCAATACAGGGCTCTTTTGTTCAAGCAAGTTAAGGGCCCATGATTGGGGTTCCTTGGATAGCAGGGAGATGATGAACCCCACTTTTAGAGACTCAGAGAAGAAGGTTCTGGGCTGGAGGGCTAGATACAACAAGCAAGCATTTTTGAAAGCTCTAAATTTTCTTCCGATTCCCCAGAAAGCATTCAGGTGTAGGAACTCTTGGTTCAGGGGGTGCCACCGTTACTGCAGAAGTTGAGCTTGCCCGGCCTTGTGGGGAAGAGGAGGATGCTGTATTGGAAGATGATGGACCTGAATCTACAGGAGCAGGCGAGACCGTCGGGTGCTGAAGACGACCCTTCAATTGAAAGTAGCCTTCCTGGAGTCTCTGTACTGCCTGAGTGAGGGAGGTGACTTGCTGGCACAGAGCCTCGAGTAGGCAGCCAACTCTGCTGGCCTCTGACATGGCTGGATTTTTACTGTTGGGTACCTTTTGGGAGGCCAAGATGCTGAGAGGCTCCCCTTGCGGCTAAGCGCAGTATACCCCCTGAAGGTGGTACAGGAGGTATAGAGCTCAAAGAAAAACTGGTTGCCAGCAGGTTGAAAAGACAAGGAGTAATACAGACCCTAGTAAAAGCCAGGCTGAGGGTAATACACAGGAGAGCAGATTGGAGGCTGTGGTGAGGCCAGCTGAGAGTCAATCACAGGTAAGTGATAAGCCAAGCCGGGGGTCAAACACTGGTAATCAGGTGCTAGTATAGCAAAGTCAAGCCGGGGGTCAAACACTGGAGAGGAGATCAGAGCAGGTCAGGAGGCAAGCTGAGGTCACAATAGGAATCACATGAAAGTATAACACAGGAACAGGGAAGAGCTGAAGACAATCCAGCAACTTGGGTCAGACAGAGGCAGCCTTTTATAGGCCAGCAGGGGGAACCATCTATTACATGATGTGCCTGTGGCGCCCATTTCTTCTGGCAAGATTGTCAGTACTTCTACGGCCTATTCTCTGAACACTATTTCTCTGACAGCTACAATGGCATCAGTCAGAAGATGCCAGTGTTGTGCTAGAATAGTACGCACATGTGGGTGTCGCATACCTGGTCGGAGACTGAAGTGACGAGGTCAGCCTCCCTTGTATCTCCAGCCCGGGTCCCGCTGATGATGGAGACAGTAGGACCCAAGGCAAAAGAGGAACCCAAGTGCCTGCAGATGTAGCCCTGGACGCTGGAGGTAGATGATGCGACTTTGGAGATGCAGGAAGTCGCAGCAGGTCGCAGGAACGGTGCTGCGGATACTCGGGTGACAGCTTGGAGCCAAACAGGAGACGGGCGCGTAGTCACAGGAATAGCCGGGTTCGGAAGCAGGTGGGCAGCAAGGTACCAAATCATCAGGCAGGAGTAGGGTCAATTAGGAAGCCGAAGTCAGGAGTCAGTAGTCAGAGATAGAGGAGAATCCAGAAGCAGGGTTGGACAAGCCAGGGGTTCAGCAAAGGAAATCAGGCAGGCAATGGCAGGAATCACAAGGAACAGGTACAGGAACTGTCACTAAAATACCATTCTCTGACTAATCAGTCAACTCCGGTCATGTTGATTGGAAAACAGATTTATTACGGATGTATCGATACAAACGGGTGAAAAGTAATATGGCTCTTACAGCAAAGAGTTCCACAAGAGAATCACACATGGAAATTCATGAGCAGTCACTTTTAAGGCAATATTTGGCAACCTGCCATTGGCTAAGGCACACTGGTGACTCATGGTGCATTGTCAGCTTTATTGCCAAATCCAGAGTGCCTTCACAAAATTTCTTATTATGGTAACATCTGTTAGTGTAAGTATTGTTTTTAGGCTTGGTCGGAACTTAAGAAAGTTGCACAAACAATAAGTCAGCGCCATTTTAGTTAGAAAAAGTACATATAAGGAACAGGACAAATGTCGATATCACCTGTAATTCTTTGCATATTTCTTATCATTCCCTCCTCTGATATCTATATTTGCTTCCTCAATTTATTATTTCAGTGCAGGTCCGTTCCACAACTGGGTTTTCAGACCTTACTTCATTGAGAGGAGTACTCGCATCATCATAGATATCTTCTCCTTGGGGAACTGTGTGGTACATTATCCTAGTCATGGCTGTCTCAATTAATCTTTGAGAGAGTCCACGGCGATAGAGATCAAACATGAGGTGACAAGTCCAGTCCATTTCCCAAACCAACCTTCAAGCCAATTTGTGAATGGATGATTAATACCCGAGTTTTCTGTGAATTCATTTGATAAAGCTGTCAATCCTTTGAGTCACAGTTCCTCCAGGAGCTGTATTGTTAGGAATAAAGGTGCAACACATACCGCCAAACATTTTACAGACCCCTCCTCTTTCTGCTAGGATCATATCTAATGCCATCCTATTCTGCCATGCCTTCAGAGAGGTAGGGGCTAATTGCTCTGCCAATCCCTTAACTGCATCCCTGGTGTAGTTTACAAACCTTTGTTGGTTATAGTGTATATATAGTTAATCCAGTCAACATTTTTGTTTACTGTCACCCACCAAAGAATCCAGCTGCCACTTGATTCCTAGCCTTAAACTCGCTCGGCACTCTACGCGGAACCCCAATCTCATCCATGTAGATCTGGGGGTCAAAAGACCCTGCAGGAGAGGTGTCCCTTCTGATCCTCTGGTGACCCTTCTTCCAAGGGGGCTCTGACAGTAAGCCCAGAGGCATTGCCAGTTGTACCAGGGCACAATCCCCTCGGGAATTGACTGGAATTCTTGCTCTGAGCCTCTTATCTCCGCATAACCACCAGACGTCTGCCCTCTGGGTGTCGTGCTCAACCTAGTCGTCACCCTCTCCCTTTACAATTTTGTTAATCCTCTCCATGCAGTAGTCATCCGGTAAAGACCCCAAATCTGTGCCACTCTCATTCCCTGAAAGTGCAAAACAAGTAAAGTTGCCAGGGTATGTCGTGACAGCTGGGGGTATCTGAGGTCTCTGAACCTGGGGAAACAACAAACTTAACATGTGACAGTAAGTGTTGGTGTCAGGTTTGTATGTTTTTTGATACAGCTTTAGCATACACCCTAAACCATCTGGATCTGGATTATTATTTCAGGGAAAAGGCACTGTAGCTAGCTGGGGTCTGGCCCCTGCACAGACCAAGCAGTTCTCTTTTTTAAGGGTATTAGCAGTATATATTAACCATTCAAGCCATTCATTCTTATCCTGGTATCCTGTTTCTAATGTTATAGTTTCTTCCACTGTGAGATTGGTGAATCTCACTGTGGGTCCTAATACCTCTACTGTAAGTTGGTCCTCATTAGCTAATTCTTTCTTCTTGTTTGTCTCATTCTTTGGTTTGACCTCAAGGAAGAATCTTCCCAAAGGGTCAGTTCCCGATATCCAAGCTCCTACGCGGTATAACCTCTGATCTTCTAGTTTGGGGTCCTTCAGGGAAATCAATAATATATTGCAATTCTTTGGTTCTGTACAGGGAGAGTGGGCTGCTTTAGTTATGGTTAATCTATTCTTTAAATCTCCTGCTGCTGGGATCTCATGTCCCCAATCCTGGGCTGCAGTAGTCCACATGACTGAATCCCAAGTAGTACACTCGGTAGTTCCAGCCAAGTAGCACACGTATTTGTCTGCCCAGGTCAGCTTACCTGCTTCTACCTTATTTTCACAATCTGTCATCTGGCAGAAATCCACCTGTATAGTACTGGTGGCTCCCTCAACAAAGGTGAGGTTCAATGCTCTTCCTGTCTCTTCCCAATTGATTGGTTCCACTATCCTCCCGTGTCTCCTACCTCCCCGTATAGAGGCCTTTCCTAGAGTCACCAATGCTCCCACGAGGAACAAAATCCCTACCATCCTATCTGAAGTGAGCGGGGCCTAAATAGGGCCTTTTCTTCACCAAGGTTGAGACAAGCAGATCTTTTATCTGCCTCCCTTTTGTAGTTGATTTTCCCCCTCCTTCAGTTTTTCTGTCCCTACTCTGCCTATGTTTACCTTTTTACAGTGGGATTGGTGAATCCAGGTAGTCCTTTCAGCAATTCTTACTGCGGTGGGAGTAGTAAGGAGTACTTGATATGGCCCATCCCACTTAGGGGAGTGCCAATGCTTCTTTTTGATCACCTTGATGAGGACCCAGTCTCCGATTTGTACTTTGTCTTCTCCTATGGGCTCTCCTTCTGGAATGGAACACACTTGGTTAATTTGTTTCTGTTTTAATAACCTTGACATGTATTCTGCTATGGTTCTCTCCACTTCCTCTGTGTGGGTTTCATTTAGTAATAAAGGTATTTTATAAGGTCTACCATACATCATTTCAAATGGACTCAGCCCCTCTTTAGTGGGGGTGATGTGCATGCTTAAAATAGCTAGTGGGAGACAGTACATCCAATCTTTTCCTGTTTCTTACATAGCCTTTTTTAGCTTGCTCTTTAATATCCCATTATGTCTTTCTACAAGCCCTGCTGACTGAGGGTGATATGCACAGTGATTCTTTACTTCTACACCCATCACTTCTGTTAGGTGTTTTATGGTTTGATTTACAAAATGTGGACCATTATCACTATAAATCTTCTCTGGTATCCCAAATCGTGGAATGATATCTTTTAGTAAGGCTTTGGATACTGTTAAGGCATCAGCACTTCCTGTGGGGAATATCTCTACCCATTTGGTCAATGCATCAATGATTACCAAACAATATTTCTTCCTTTCACATTTGTCTAGATAAATAAAATACATGCAAATGTGTTGAAATGGATATTGCGGTGTGGGGAACTTCCCTTTCCGTGGTCTTATGCCTCCCTGAGCATTGTGTCGTGCACATATAATGCATTGAGAACAAAAAGTTTTTGAGTAATTTGTAAAGCCATAGGCTGCTACCACTTTATTTAGTATCTCACTCATCCCCCTGTTTGACACATGTGTTACTCCATGGGTCAAGAATGCTGCATACTTAAATAAAAACTTTGGCAGGACTGGTTTGTTCTCTGGGGAGATATATATGCCCTCCTGGAGGGTGCATCCTTTTGTGACCCAAAGTTGTTTTTCAGATGGGGGTGCACAACTTTGCATATCCTTCAAGATTGTGTGATCTGATTGTATATCTTCCTGTTGTACTAAGATTTGTGTGAATTGATTAGCTGCTTGTTTAGCAGCTTTGTCTGCTTTTTTATTCCCCTCGCATATTGGGTCTTTGCCTTTTGTATGGGCCTGACATTTATATATCGCCAGCTCCATTGAAAGCTGGATAGCATTGAGTAATCCTAGAATGAAATCAGAATGTGAAATGGGTTTGCCCCCAGAAGTGACCATTCCCCTGTTTTTCCATTGCTGAGCAAATACATGCACTGTAGAAAATGCGTACTGGCTGTCTGTGTAGATGGTGGCCTTTTTTCCTTCAGCTAGGGTACATGCTCTTGTAAGTGCGATTAATTCTGCTACTTGTGCTGAGTAATGTCTAGGTAACATTTCAGCTTCCAGTACCTCTGTTTGTGTGACGACTGCATATCCAGTAGCGTTCGTGCCATCAGGATTCATTCTACTGGATCCGTCAACAAAAAGCGTCATGTCAGAATATGGTAATGGGGTGTCTTTAAGGTCACTCGTATTACTAGGTAATACCTTCTCAGCAATAGCGGCCGTACAATCATGTTTTTCACCGTCTGTTGGTATTGGCAGGAGTGTGGATGGGTTGCACCTTTGGATGGTTATGTGCGGTTGTGTCAAAAGCACAGTCATACAGGATAAGTGTCTTGCTGGGCTAAGGTGTGAAATTTTCTGTTGTAGTAATATTACTGATACAGCATGTGGGACCTTAATATGAGCGGGTGATACAGTACAATGGAGGCTGAAGCCTTAATCGCTTCTGCTGCTGCGACCACTGCCTGCACACATGGGGGAAGTGCTCTTATCACATTATCAAGTTTGGTGGAGTAATATGCGATTGGTCTCTGTTTACCCTCATATGTCTGTGTCTCATTTTCTTCATTTCACTGTATGTCATCCTGGGGGGCCATGGGTTCCCCATGTATTGCCTGCACTAAAGGTGCAGTCAATACTGAATAGTTGGGAATCCATGTCCTGCAGAAGTTTGCCATACCCAGAAACAACGTCATCTGCTTCTTTGTTTTTTGTTTTTTCCCCTCCTTTGAAATGTTATATCCCAGGTATCTAACCTTATCCTGGCAGAACTGCAATTTCTTCCTATTTACTTTATGGCCCTGCTCACATAAAAACTGCAAAAGGGCTATGGTGTCTAGTGCACAAATTTCTTTGGTTGGAGACGCCAGGAGAATGTCATCTACATAAAGTAGAAGCTGACTGCCTCCTGGTGGCTCAAACTGTGCTAAATTCGCTGACAAAATAGTGGGCAATTAACAATACCCCGGCGATAATCTTGTGAAGGTATATCTTTTTCCTTTGTAGGTAAAAGCAAACCAATTTTGAATGTACCTGAGAAATGTAGGATGCTCTTTAAAGAGCTGAAACGAGCACATGTCGATGTGGCATATATTCAGGAAACCAGTGGCGGAATTACCAGGGTCGCACCAGTCGCATTTGCGACTGGACCCTCGGGTTCTGCCACTGTAGGGGGGCCCGCTGCCGCCCTTGAGATAAAACAGTACACTGGGGAGTTCGCTCCGCCCATCCTCGCCGGCCGCTCCGCCCATCCTCACCAAGTGCACTCACGGGAACACTGCACAGGCTCCGCCCATCCTCGCCGGCCGCTCCACCCATCCTCCCCGAGCGCACTCACGGGCACACTGCACAGGCTCCGCCCATCCTCGCCGGCCGCTCCGCCCATTCTCCCCGAGCGTACTCAGGGGCCCACTGCACAGGCTCAGCCCATCCTCTGTACCCATCCTGTCATCCCACACTCAGGGGCACAGTCCCTGCCCGCTTCGCGCGTCATCTCCGCGGCTCCGCCCAACCTCTTCACCCATACTATCCGCCTGCAACTAGGGGGGCACAGTCCCCGCCCATCTTTTCCAGCTCCGCCTGCACTAACAGGCTCTGCCCATCATCTCTGTTCGCCCAAGCAAGACCAGCAAGACCAGCAAGACCCGGAAGGAGGGGGGACCAAGTAATCTGCAAGTGAGTGGCACCCATCCCTCAATATCACCACTGCCACTGATCCCCACAGCACCACTACTGCACTGATACCCCCCCTCCACACCACCACTACTGCACTGATACCCTCCCCCCACACCACCACTACTGCACTGATACCCCCCCCCACACCACCACTACTGCACTGATACCCCCCCCCCACACCACCACTACTGCACTGATACCCCCCCTCCACACCACCACTACTGCACTGATACCCCCCCTCCACACCACCACTACTGCACTGATACCCCCCCACACCACCACTACTGCACTGATACCCCCCCCCACACCACCACTACTGCACTGATACCCCCCCTCCACACCACCACTACTGCACTGATACCCTCCCCCCACACCACCACTACTGCACTGATACCCCCCCCCACACCACCACTACTGCACTGATACCCCCCCCCCCACACCACCACTACTGCACTGATACCCCCCCCTCCCCACCACCACTACTGCACTGATACCCCCCCCCCCACACCACCACTACTGCACTGATACCCCCCCACACACCACCACTACTGCACTGATACCCCCCACACCACCACTGCTGCCACTGATACCCCCCACACCACCACCACTGCTGCCACTGATACCCCCCACACCACCACCACTACTGCCACTGATCCCCCCCACACCACCACTACTACTGCCACTGATCCCCACACCACCACTACTGCACTGATCCCCCCCCACCCCACTGCTGCCACTGATACCCCCCCCCCACACCACAACCACCACTACTGCCACTGATACCCACACCACCACCACTACTGCCACTGATCCCCTCCTTCCCCACACCACTGCTGCCAATCATACCCCCCACACCACCACCACTGCTACCAATAATACCCCCCACACCACCACCACTACTACTGCACTGATCCACCCACACCACTGCTGCCACTGATACACCCCCACACCACCACCACTACTGCCACTGATCCCCACACCACCACTACTGCACTGATTCCCCCCCACACACAACTGCTGCCACTGAGACCCCCCACACCACCACTACTGCCACTGATCCCCACACCACCACTACTGCACTGATTTCCCCCCACACCACAACTACTGCCACTGATCCCCCACACCACCACTACTGCCACTGATACCCCCCACACCACCACCACCACTACTGCCACTGATACCCCCCACACCACCACCACCACTACTGCCCCTGATCCCCCCCACACCACCACCACTACTGCCACTGATACCCTGATACCCCCCACACCACCCCTACTGCCACTGATTTCCCCCCTCCCCCACACCACCACCATGACCACTACTGTCACTGATCCCATCCTTGCTACTGATACCATTCCCTTCCCACCACTCACCCCATCCTCCCACCCCCGCTGCCACTCATTTCATCCAATGCCCCCCACCGCTGCCACTCATCCCATCCAACCCCCCTCCCCTTCCACTACCACTCATCCCATCCCACCCTCCTCCAACCATCACCCTTGCCACTCATCCGATTCCCCACCACCACCTCTGCCACTCATCCTATTCAATCCTCCTTACCACTGATCCCACCCCACCAACCACAACCCTTGCCGCTGATCCCATCCCCCCTCACCGCTGCCACTGATCCCATCCCCCACCACCACCACTGATCCCATCCCCCACCAACACCGCTGCCACTCATACCAGGAGCGTAACTACAGGGGTCACAATTGCAATAGCACACATGTTGCCCCTGAACACCTGGATGGGGGGGGGGGGATTTAGAGGAACAAATCCCCTCCATTTTATTCCTGCAGCCACTAAAAGTCTGCTTCTCCTCCTTTCCCTTTGGTAGGCATTCAGTGGCTGCAGGAGGAACATGGAGGGGATTTGTTCCCCCTCCTATCCAGGTTCTTCTGTCCCTGGGTTCAGTGGGAAGGGCCCTGGCTGGGGGTTAGGGGGGCCCTCCATGGTTTCTTGCACCGGGGCCCTGAAGGTTCTAGTTACGCCACTGCAGGAAACCCACTTTAAAGAAGGCAAGATACCAATTTTAAAAAAAATAGTCTTTATTCATCCGCATACCATGCTGCAAATAAGATTTCTAAAACTAGAGGGGTGTCAATCCTTATCTCCAGACGAGTACCGTGGAGCCTACAAGACATAAGAGCGGATACAGAAGGTAGATTTTTATTCCTTAAAGGTACGATCGATGGCATTAAGGTAACATTTGCCACAGTTTATGTACCAAATTACAATCAAGGCCAATTCATATGCTCTACTCTTAATGACCTGACGAAATTCGCTGTAGGTAAGCTATTGCTGGGTGGGGATTTTAATTTAGCACTAGAACCCAAAATAGACACATCGATAGGCAATTCATCAATTACCAGGGGATGTCGTAAACAAGTACTGAAGGCATTACATAACCATCAACTTATAGATGCTTGGAGAGTGTTTCACCCTGAGGAAAGGGATTACACCTTTTATTCCTCTCCACACAAGGTGTATTCCCGAATCGATTTATTTATTATACCACATCAAATGTTACCGGAAATTAGGGCTGTGGATATTGGAAATATTACATGGTCAGATCACGCTCCGGTCACCTTGATATGGGGGGTGAACGAAGATCCAAGCTCTAATAGAGGACAGTGGCGACTTAACGAGAGTCTATTAGACAATAAGTTAGTAATCGAAGAGGTGACTAAAGAACTGCAGTATTATTTCCAACACAATACTACACCCGAAGTGGACGTAGGGACTATCTGGGAAGCGCATAAGGCCGTAATAAGGGGGATACTTATCAAACAGGGCTCTAGAATTAAAAAGGCCAGAGAAGCAGAATTGACCCAATTACTGACAGAGATAAAGACTCTAGAGACTAAACATAAACGGACACCGGACACCGCTGTGAAGGCTGAACTTGCCAATTTATGTAGACAAGTGACCTCTTTACTTCATTATAAAGCCAAGGCAGCAATGCAGCATTGCCGGAAATATTACTATGAATCAGGAGACAAATGTGGCCGTTTATTAGCTAGAGCCTTACAGGAACAGCGAGCACAAGCATATATACCTTTTATTGTAGATGCAGAGAATAGAAAGGTACATACCCCCACGCAGATAGCATCTACCTTCTGGAAGTTCTATCAATCTCTATATAATTTACCTACAAGACAGCAACCACAACAGAATATAGAGGAATATATTTCATCGTCAGGGATCCCACAGCTAACAGAACAGATTATAGAGGAATTAGAGGCACCCATCACCTTAGAGGAACTGCAAAAGGCAATTAGCACATCCAAACCTGGTAAATCACCAGGCCCGGATGGGTATACCTATAAATACTATAAGACATTCCTACCCCAACTTGGTAAGCAGATGATACAAACATTTAATGCCCTGGGACGGGAGAGGATATGCTCTAAGGAAGCCCTGAAAGCATACATCACGGTTATACCTAAGGAGAATAAGGACCCGTCAGTATGTGGGAGTTACCGCCCCATTTCTTTGCTGAATGTGGACCTGAAGATATTCACCAAAATTATAGCCACACGTATACAACCACACCTGACGGACCTAATCCATCCAGACCAGGTGGGCTTCATACCAACTCGGGAAGCCCGAGATAACACTATAAAGGCTCTGAACCTTATCCACCTAGCTGACACTTCTAATACACCATCTGTATTTTTGGGCACGAATGCCGAGAAGGCGTTTGACCGGGTGGACTGGTCATTCATGTTCTCGGTACTACGATATGTGGGATTAGGGGAAAGGATGATTGGATGGATTTCGAGTGTATACTCGAAACCAACAGCTCAAATTAAAATAAATGGACACCTATCAGATATAGTCTCAATTAAAAATGGAACCCGGCAAGGATGCCCCCTATCACCTCTTTTATTTGCACTAACCTTAGAGCCCTTTCTCTGTAAGGTACGCCAAAACCCTGATATTACAGGGATACAAATTGGGGCTGCACATTATAAGGTATCCGCTTACGCGGATGACCTTTTATTTTCACTCACGAAACCAAGTATATCCCTACCAAACCTTATGAGAGAATTGGATCAATATGGAAACCTCTCCAATTTAAAAATGAACATGTCAAAATCTGAGGCCATGGGAATAGCGATCCCACCATTGCAGACTGAAATTCTGAAGGCTAATTTTAAGTTCAGATGGACCACAATAGCACTTAAATATCTGGGCACGCTTATTCCACCTAAAATATCCCAAGTATATGCACTAAATTTTATACCTTTACTTAATAAAATACGGAACCTACTAGTGAAATGGCATCAGGGCCTCTTTTCCTGGTTTGGTAGGTGCAATATAATCAAAATGTCAATCTTACCTAAACTAGTGTACATGTTCCAAACATTACCGATCTTCATCCCCCAAGAATTTTTTAAACAGATTAACACAATAATAACCCAGTTTATTTGGGCTAATAGAAAACCCAGGTTACAACGCCGACTTATGACCATGCCAAAACAGCACGGAGGGATGGCGGTACCAGATATTCAGAAGTACTACCAGGCAGTACATATGGGGAGATTAATAGACTGGTGTAGACACGCAGATTTTAAATTATGGCCAAGGTTGGAGCAACTTCAAAGTAAGATCCCATTAAAACAGGCAGTCTGGTGTTATGCAGACCTGAATCGGACCTTAAGAAAACACCCAATCATAGGCCCTACTCTGCGTATCTGCTCACGAATATGCGCCAATACTAAGCTATCACCTGTTTACTCCCCCCTGTACCCTATTGTGGGGAATCCCCGCTTCCCCCCGGGATTACAGGAGGGACCATTTCAAACACTATTGGAGTCACAATGTTACCAGGCCTCGCAGTTCGCACAAACAAGAACTTGGCCCTCATTAACGGTGCTGACCTCATCAAGGGACCGATTTAGTCTTGACTACTGGAGCGGGGCTCAACTTCGACACTTTTTAAATACTCTTCCCACCCCAGACAGATTTCAACGACCATTGACTCAACTAGAAAAATTATGTGAAGAGAAAGGCCCATTATCTCATACACTTTCACAAATCTATGCGCTACTAATTACTCCCGCTGAGGGATATATTCCTCCATTTATAACGAAGTGGGAAACGACATTAGATAGGACCTTCTCTCCGGCGCAACAGAAACAAATAATAAATAGGGCCCTAAAATCGTCGATATGTACACGGGTTCAGAAAACCAACTTTAAAATTTTGACAAAATGGTACCGTACCCCTTCAATACTCCATAAATATTCTCCCCTGATCCCGGACAAATGCTGGAGATGTTCGGAAGACAAGGGGACACTATTTCATATTTTCTGGTCTTGTTCGAAATTGGAATATTTTTGGAAGGAGGTGTATCGTATTTCTCAGAAATTTACGGATCATATCCTAACTGAGGACCCAGCACTATTTTTACTACACGTTTCCCATATACCAGAAAAGATATATAATAAATCAATTTTGCGCCACCTGTTTAATGCCGCTAGATCATGTATTGCACGGCAGTGGAGAGACACAGGCCCTCCCTCTATTGCTTCCTGGCTAACGAGAGTGGAGGAGATAAATAAGATGGAGGATCTGGTACTCTCGGCTCAAAATAATCACGAGAGATACTCAGAAACCTGGGCTCAATGGAATGAATTCAAACTTTCAGAGGAGGGGGAAGGCTCTCTTTGTAAACTAAGGAGATTAAAGATAGGTTGGGATGTTTAGTGGGTGCCCTGGTCTTCCCAGAGGGCGGTTACATATTGGTGTTGGTAAATACCTTTTTCTACTCTTCCCCTTTTTTTTTTTTTTTTTTATCTCTTCCTTTTTTTCTTACTTGTCTTTTTCTCCTTTTTTCTTTTTTTTTTTTTTCTTCTTTTCCTTCTTTAGCTACGACTCGGTTTTTCTTTTCTACCTTTTTGGCCCAATAGCTTGGGACCCGATACACCCCAAGACAAATAGACATTTGGAAATGACTACAATATATTTTTCCCCTGTATATCTACATTAAATGGAATAGCAGAGAAATACGAGATATATGTACGCTCGATATAGAGACGAGTGAGTTAATGTTATGTATGGACCAATTAATTGTTGTGTGTATCATGAAAAATATAAATAAATACATTTAAAAAAAAAAGCAAACCAAAACTGATGGTCTGGGTGAATCGGTATGCTAAAAAAGGCGTTACTGATATCTATAACTGAGAATACCTTGCTGTCTGGGGAGAGATCATTGAGCAAGGTATGTGGGTCTGGCACCACTGGTGCTCAGGGTACCACTGCCTGATTTACCGCTTGAAGGTCCTGTACCATTCTCCACCCCACAGAGGGTGGTTGTTTCTTCACAGGAAACAAAGGGGTATTGCAAGGGCTGTCTGGGCAGGGGATAACTATCCCTGCTTTTAAAAGGTCCTGAATCACTGGGGATATGCCCTCCTCTGCTTCCTTCCTCAGGGGTTACTGTCTTTGATGGAATCTGTGGTGTGATTTTGGAGTGATAGTCACTGGCTGGACTCCCTTAATAAGTCCCACATCTGCCGGTCCTTTGGTCCAGAGTTTCTCTGGAACCTGGTCCAAAGGATCAGCAACACTCGCCAAATATCATGGTGTTATGAACTTCCGCACGTGGGCAGATGGTGTAGTGGTGACCTCATCTTCCCTGGGTCGCTGACAGAAGTAGCCAGTGGAATATCTTTCATATATGTCTGGTATCCTTGTCTGCTTCCAATCTTGCAATTCCTGGCACCTTTTTACAAAATCCCCACAATCCACCCAAGCCCTATCTTTCGGTTTACTGAGGGACAGATGGGGGTTGTTTCCTTAAACAAATCCTTTTCCTCTGGTGGCAGAGCACAAGATGATGCACAAAACCCTTCATTGTTCCAATGGACATTAGTTAACTGTAATACCACTTCTTTTTTCAAAAAGAAGTGTGAGGTATAGTCTCTGTCTGGTCCTGGTGTCTTTTTAACCCACACAGTGCAATGCACTCTGCCTATTGGCTGGAAATCTACCAACCTTTTAGACCCTATGACTTCCCTTGTATATCTAGGAGAATGAGCTATGGGGGGTACCTCGCCCTACTGAATATACAAAAAGAAAGGAACAAGAGGGGGTTTAGCCAACCTGACGGACTATCGCGGTACCTGAACAAAAACGGATATTCCGTAGTAGATAATTTATATAAAGATTATTTTATTATATAAAATTTAAACAATGATATACAAAAACATACAAAATAAAAGGAAAAACGATAAGGGTTTAGTCATTGAATATAAAACATGCATATAAACATATCAAGTTACATTGATCATTCTTAAATGTTGATCAGGAGATGGTTGACGCGTTTCGCTTTTGGCTTCATCAGAACCAATGAGCAGCAATTCTAATATCTGTGATATATTTCTAAAAAAGGAAAAATTAAAGTTACTTGAGAGTGAGCCACAGAGTCTTCTCAGATATATAGTGGAATAGTGTTACTCGCGATATGTATTTATCTTTATAGATAGTTAGTCTTTTGCCTACCTTACAGGTATGTATTCCTGTTTGAGGATATCCACCTCAGTGGTGGAGACATAACTTTGTGTTATCGCATGGGGTAAAAATGATCCCTGAAGGGGAATACTCGCCAGATTGGTTTATTGAAGAGGTTATTCCATTTGGAATTAAGGCAATTACTGAGAGAGAGAAAAAACAACAAAAAAAAAAAATATTAAAAAAAAAAAAAGGGGGGGGGAAATGAATATGAAATAATAAAGGAGATAGATTAGATGACAAAATTAGGGTAAATCGAATTCAAGATATACAGTGGTGTGAAAAAGTGTTTGCCCCCTTCCTCATTTCCTGTTCCTTTGCATGTTTGTCACACTTAAGTGTTTCGGAACATCAAACCAATTTAAACAATAGTCAAGGACAACACAAGTAAACACAAAATGCAATTTGTAAATGAAGGTGTTTATTATTAAAGGTGAAAAAAAATCCAAACCATCATGGCCCTGTGTGAAAAAGTGATTGCCCCCTAAACCTAATAACTGGTTGGGCCACCCTTAGCAGCAACAACTGCAACCAAGCGTTTGCGATAACGTGCAATGAGGCTTTTACAGCGTCCTGGAGGAATTTTGGCCCACTCATCTTTGCAGAATTGTCCTAATTCAGTTACATTAGAGGGTTTTCGAGCATGAACGGCCTTTTTAAGGTCATACCACAACATCTCAATAGGATTCAGGTCAGGACTTTGGCTAGGCCCCTCCAAAGTCTTCATTTTGTTTTTCTTCAGCCATTCGGTGGTGGACTTGCTGGTGTGTTTAGGATCATTGTCCTGCTGCAGAACCCAAGTTCGTTTCAGCTTGAGTACGCAAACAGATGGTCGGACATTCTCCTTCAGGATCTCTTGGTAGACAGCAGAATTCATAGTTCCTTTTATCACGGCAAGTCTTCCAGGTCCTGAAGCAGCAAAACAGCCCCAGACCATCACACTACCACCACCATATTTTACTGTTGGTATAATGTTCTTTTTCTGAAATGCAGTGTTCCTTCTACGCCAGATATACTTGGACACACACCTTCCAAAGAGTTCCACTTTTGTCTCATCGGTCCACAGAATGTTGTCCCAAAAATCTTGGGGATCATCAAGATGTGTTGTGGAGAAATTGAGACGAGCTTTGATGTTCTTTTTGCTCAGCAGTGGTTTTCTCCTTGGAACTCTGCCATGCAGGCCATTTTTGCCCAGTCTTTTCCTGATGGTGGAGGCATGAACGCTGACCTTAACTGAGGCAAGTGAGGCCTGCAGTTCCTTGGACGTTGTTGTGGGGTCTTTTGTGACCTCTTGGATGAGTCGTCGCTGCGCTCTTGGGGTAATTTTGGGCGGCCGGCCACTCCTGGGAAGGTTCACCACTGTTCCATGTCTTCGCCATTTGTGGATAATGGCTCTCACTGTGGTTCGCTGGATTCCCAAAGCTTTGGAAATGGCTTTATAACCCTTTCCAGACTGATAGATCTCAATTACTTTCTTTCTCAATTGTTCCTGAATTTCTTTGGGTCTCGGCATGATGTGTAGCTTTTAAGGATCTTCTGGTGGACCTTACTGTGTCAAGCAGCTCCTATTTAAGTGATGCCTTGATTGTGAACAGGTGTGGCAATAATCAGGCCTGGGTGTGGCTAGAGAAATTGAACTCAGGCGTGGACAACCACAGTTATAGTATGTTTTAACAAGGGGGGCAATCACTTTTTCACACAGGGCCATGATGGTTTGGATTTTTTTTCACCTTTAATAATAAACACCGTTATTTACAAATTGCATTTTGTGTTTACTTGTGTTGTCCTTGACTATTGTTTAAATTGGTTTGATGTTCTGAAACACTTAAGTGTGACAAACATGCAAAGGAACAGGAAATGAGGAAGGGGGCAAACACTTTTTCACACCACTGTATGCAATCAGGATTTTGTATATACTTACGTCTATTCTATTGGTGGTGCTAATAGATGAAATTAATATCGGAAGCCCATCTCTGTTGAGTTGGTAGAAATATTGCGGCTGAGCCAGTATTGTCCACCTGGGGACGATGGATATATATGGGTAGTCAACACTAGTCCTACTCAGTTTACAATTAATTAGGGCTCGCAATCCAATACGTCCTACCTGGTAAGGCTTGATTAGGCTTTAATAGCCCGGGATCAGCCAAAGTAGATTGGTCTTAGACGAACCATTCAAAAGTATCCAGTTTGTTGGAGTTCTAGTGGAAAAGGCAGACGTAATTTGATGATGGTAAAAATGTTACGAAATAGTCTACTACAAGGTTGCAATAGGTGAATAAGCTAATGTATACCTGAAGATATCTGGTGGAAAAGACCCCCTGCCTGGGAAGGGCACCCTGAGGTCCGTGGGAACAGTCCCACGAGTTGGAAGATCCAACAATGGATCTAATAGGATAAATAAGGGTTATCAGATAGATATAAAGATAAAAATAAGATTCAAAAGTGAGTGGTAAATGCTGCGTTTCACATCGGTAGTGTTGGCAGCAAAGTTCCAACTTAACAGGTAATAGTACATACCTTAAGATTAGACACAACAAAAGAGCCAACTTCCCAGCACCTCATCTGCAATACTATTTGCAGGAGTGCTGGTTAAATAATAGAAATTCCCGCCAATCTAGGGCGGATGCTAGTTGTGATGATATTGGGGACAGCTGGGGAAGGGCCTGGCTTGCCTCTGTAGGTGCGCGCGCTGCCCCGCGGGCCGTCTGTGCGCATGCGCCGGTTTGTGGCCAATCCAGGCCGTAATATGGGCCAGTTAGATCGGCCGGGTGCGCGCGCATCCCATAGCAGGTGCCGATGCGTGTGTGCAGGGACTAGCGCCATCAGTACGTCACCATGGAGACCCCACCTCCTCCCATCTGCAGGGTGGTTGGCCGCGCATGCGCAGTCGCCGTGAACGTCACCATCCCACCGCGAGGAGCCTGTCTCTGCCGGCGTGCCGTCCATCGTAACGACGCAAATGTGCAGAAAAGTAAACATCGGAGTTAGGCTTTCCGCTCCATCGGAGCAGCAAAGCCTGCACATGTGCAGAAGGACAGGCCTTAGGAGTTGGACACTCAGCCCTCTTAATTGACAGAACCTATTGTTTCGGGAGATAGATAGAGATACAGTAACAATTGAGTGTCTACTATGTGACTCTATTAATTTGGTACTCAGTAACAACCGAAGGTGGCTATAAAGGGACTGTGGAAAAATGAAAAAGAAAGAGAGAAGGAAGACAGAAAAAAAAAAAAAAAAAATTTAAAAATAAATAACAAAAACGAGGCAAAAAAAAAAAAGGCAAAATTATTTTGTTATTTGTTTGTCTCTCTCAGGTATTGCAAATGATATGGGAGGGCAGAGGATAGATGATAGGCCCCTCCGAACCCTCCACCGCAACGCCAACCACCGTGGGAGGGGTAGGGCGATTAAAGTCACCCGAGTCCCCCCAGTTTGTATCCACGCCAGAGGGAACCATATCAACAACACTCCGTTCCTCCCATAATCCTCATTAGGTTTAAAATGCCAACTGAAACGAGAAAAAAAAATTAGATAATGCAATAACAGTACATCTATAAGGGGTAAATCAGAGATTACCTGTGACTCACTATAAGTATACATATACACACATTTTTTTGTTGTTTTTTCTCTCTCAGTAATTGCCTTAATTCCAAATGGAATAACCTCTTCAATAAACCAATCTGGCGAGTATTCCCCTTCAGGGATCATTTTTACCCCATGCAATAAAACAAAGTTATGTCTCCACCACTGAGGTGGATATCTTCAAACAGGAATACATACCTGTAAGGTAGGCAAAAGACTAACTAACTATCTATAAAGATAAATACATATCGCGAGTAACACTATTCCACTATATATCTGAGAAGACTCTGTGGCTCACTCTCAAGTAACTTTCATTTTTCCTTTTTTAGAAATATATCACAGATATTAGAATTGCTGCTCATTGGTTCTGATGAAGCCAAAAGCGAAACGCGTCAACCATCTCCTGATCAGCATTTAAGAATGATCAATGTAACTTGATATGTTTATATGCATGTTTTATATTCAATGACTAAACCCTTATCGTTTTTCCTTTTATTTTGTATGTTTTTGTATATCATTGTTAAAATTTTATATAATAAAATAATCTTTATATAAATTATCTACTACGGAATATCCGTTTTTGTTCAGGTACCGCGATAGTCCGTCAGGTTGGCTAAACCCCCTCTTGTTCCTTTCTTTTTGTGACTTCCCTTGTACGTTTAACCATTTTCTCGATTGTTTCTGAAGTAATTTTGTCTTTAAGGTATGCATCTAGTGAGTAATAGTAATAGTTTTCATCCCATAGGTGGGGAACAAGTTCTTTCCCCACCTTCACTGTGAACCCTGTGTCTTGTGCATGTATTGACATGTGCATTGCTAACATCAAATCTCTTCCTAGTAAGTTTACTGGGCATGCAGTTGATAGGATTACCCTAGTAGTTACTCACATCCCTATCCTCGGATGTTCTACTGTGACATATTCAGACAGGGCCTCTCTTACTGGTGTACCATTTACTCCCTGTACCAAAATTGATTTTGTGGATTGTTTTATTTGTGGTATGTCCTCTGGATGTATTAATGTCCTGGATGCTCCAGAATCTACCAGAAACGTAACTTCTTCCCCTTGAACCTTCAGGGTCACCTGCGGTAGGTTATCCACATATCCTACCCTACCCAGGTGACTTATGCTCTCGATGTCTAGTCATTCTGTCTTCCAGGGGTCTGATCCCTCTGGACAGTCTCTGGCCAGGTGTCCCTGTCGGTGGCATGTCCAACATTCTCTTTTTTTTAACCCATTCCCTATCTTGCCACCCTTCTCTGTTCCCTTCATTCCTACCTCTTCCTCTATACCTGCCCCTGCCTCTCCCCCTGTTGCCGCCCCGACCTCTCCCTCTGTTCTCAGGCGCGGCATCAACAGTATATTCCTCCCTGTCATCCTCATTATTGTCACCTTGCAAGAAAACTTTCACTTTCATATTCTTCTTTCCTTTCTCCTTAAGCCACCTTTCATTATGTTTTGCCCATTGTAATGTGTCTAACACTCCAGCTGTTCTATATGTGACCATACTTTTTGTGCTCTGGTTTTAATCCATTAACAAAAGTAATCTTCAGCTGTTGCTGATATGCACTGTTAACGTCCTCTGATTCTGGTAACCCAGAGTATGATTTGAAAATTTCCTTTAATCTATTTAAGTAATCGTTAACGTTTTCCTTATCCTCTTGTGCAGTCATATTGATCTTTTGCCAATCTGAGAAGATTATTGACTCTCGCATTTAAATCTGCGTGATTTGGAGCAAGAGGGAGTCCCCTATTCCCTTGGTGGTCCACTGCACACGGTTCCCAGTCTCCTTTTACCGAGGCCCAATCTGGCCCCAATACATGTCTGATTGCCCGCTCTACCTCCACCCCATTTAGTTTATAGCTATCTCGTAGCCCTTTTAATATTTTCAACAAATTCTGCTGGACCTATTTTGGGGTGCTTAATATGTTCGGTGGCTTTTTTACATCGCTTTCAGTCCAGGGCCGATATACGGTCATAGTAAGAGGCTGGACTTGCCCATCTATGCTTTGACCTGCCATTTTGATTAGGGACCTCAATCAGAGGGCACATGTTATCCTCCTCGTCCTCCCCAGGGTATCTTGTGGGGGCTCTTCGATTTCGGGCTGTTGCCCCCCCCCATGTGCCCACCCCTTAGCAATGGCTTCCATTAATGTCTCTATCATGGATCTGTTTAACTTAGGGCTGTCATGGGCTGCTTGTGCAAGAGGGGAGACGCCTGAGACTTCCTGTGGGGGTTGGTTGGGTCCCTTCTGGGGGGTGGAGGCTTGAAGGGGAGGAGGGTGTGACTGCAGGATGAAGAGGCCAGTTCCAGTCCCCTGTGGCAGGGTGGGATATATTGGCTGCGGAAGGGGCAGGGCTTGATAGGGCGGTGGTCGCTGCACTAAACACATAGTATCATTTTCTCCATCAACCAAAGACAACTGCTTTTGGGGTTTATTACTTTGGTTTGATTTAACTTTACTTTCTGCTCTACTCTGCGCTTGTTGCAACCATTCTTCTGCTACTTTAAGTCTATATCGCATCTGATCCTTCGGTCCAAACGTTTTAATTTTATCTACTAAAGCTTGACAATACCTCACTATTAGTTTCCCATTGAACCCACAGTCCTTTTCCCACTTACGGCAATATTTAACATTCTTTGGATTTTTACCATGCATAAATTTCTTATCACCTTCTAACGGTACATTTGGTACACAGCAACAACACAAACAAGCGCAAGAAATTACTTTGCAATGTCTGTTCCCCATGTCTCCCCTTTTTTTTTTACACACACACACACAAAAAAGAGGAAGTGTGAGTCCAGTTTTTTTTTTGTTTTTGTTTTTTGTTTTGTTTTTAACCACAAATCTGCAGGGACACAGATAGAGATATAGATATATATATCTATATCTCTCTGCCTCAGCAAACAAATTCCCTACCGTTAGCATTTAAGCGGGCCTTTATCAACTTGTAAACCACCAGACTAGCAACCCTTGGATCAAGGTAACGATAAGAATACAAGAAAAGCAAAAATATCCACACTGGGGAGAATCCAAAAATCACTGCGGTAAGGTTAAACATGAGGAGAAAAAAGTAAGAGTTGGTCTTATGATTTAACAAATACAGCAAAAGGAACAATGCAGGAAATATTGCTCTCGAGAGAAAAAAAGAAAAACAATCACTCTATGGGGGGAGGGGAGTCACCTAGATCTTATACAATCAACCACAGTGCCGGCATACTCAATAAATTGAAAAACCCAAGTCACCTTGAGTAGAAGAGAAAAGAAAAGATCTGTCTTACCTTTTCAAAGACGCGGAGGACTCGATTAGTAGTCCGTCAGCAGAGGTCAGGTGTGGGTCACAGAGCCGACCAGCCTCTTTTTACCACTTAACTTGAGTGGGAGGACCTAGGTCTTGGCGAGAGGGAGTCTGATACTCACCAATATTTTGGACGGAACCTTTCGATCCAACACCTAATCCTTACTTCCGGCTCAAAAAGACCAAGATGTCAATAAAATTCCATTCTCTGACTAATCAGTCAACTCCGGTCATGTTGATTGGAAGACAGATTTATTACGGATGTATCGATACAAACGGGTGAAAAGTAAAATAGCTCTTACAGCAAAGAGTTCCACAAGAGAATCACACACGGAAATTGAGCAGTCACTTTTAAGGCAATATTTGGCAACCTGCCATGGGCTAAGGCACACTGGTGACTCATGGTGCATTGTCAGCTGTATTGCCAAATCCAGAGTGCCTTCACAAAATTTCTTATTATGGTAACATCTGTTAGTGTAAGTATTGTTTTTAGGCTTGGTCGGAACTTAAGAAAGTTGCACAAACAAAAGTCAACGCCATTTTAGTTAGAAAAAGTACATATAAGGAACAAGACAAATGTCGATATCACCTGTAATTCTTTGCATATTTCTTATCAGGAACAGCTAAAGATCGGTCAGCATTTGCTACATGTCAGCGCACCCTTTAAATAGGCCGCTTGGCGCCAAAGGTGTGCGCACCTACGAGCGCGCGCACATCGGCGCGCATTGGTGCAGTCCCTTATGCGCGCATGCATGCGCAGATGCGCCCGGAGCGCAACAGTAGTTCTCTAAAGCCCCATACACACGGTCGGATTTTCCGATGGATTCTGTCCTATCGGACAATGTTGTCGGAAATTCCGACCGTGTGTAGGCACCATCGGACAGTTTCCATCGGATTGTCCGACGGACAAAGTTCTATCGGAAATTCCGACCGTGTGTACGCCGCATAAGGATTCTACCCTTCCACTGTTGTCTAGGCATAATACAAATCTTAAGGAGAAAAGGGGTAAATACTGCGCTGAATGTGGTTATATTGTTGAAGCTGCCAGCATTGCCGAAAGATTATCGGTGGATCAGGGTTGGTATATGTATAAATGCGGCACTGAAAAAGAGGATAGTACCTGGGGAGAAAGTACTTCTGTGGTTGTTAGAAAAGTTTTAAATGTTCATTGTGTGACGATTTGGAAAACAATCCTGAGACTGGTTTTTAATTCCACCTATGAGCACTTTGTATTAATTGTTATGTATGTTTTTACTAACTTCACAGTAAGACTTCAGGATGATTGCAGTATAACCATTTATGGTAACACTAAGATTGTAAAGGAAACACAGTCCTCACATAATAAAGGTAAATATCGAATTTCACCCAGATAAGTGAAACTGTGATTTCCTCAGCCAATAGGAAAATAGGGGCTGGGTTATGAAGGTTTAAGATAACGAAAGATATTGCCTTTGTTCATCCCTTGCCGAACTTTTGGTGTGTAAGGAAGGGGATCCTAATGTGTTAACATATTAGAAATACATTTTTTACTTCTTAATACATCTCGAGTTGACTGATCACAAGCTGAGGATATTCCTAACATTTGTGGACCTTCGAGCCGGAAGCAACTTTTTATTTGGGATTTATGAGCCCTCTTCATCTTCGGTGAGTAGTTAGTGAAAGAAAATCACTGAAATTTAAAAGTCCCCCCACTCAACGTTAGTGGTTAAAGAGGGGCAGGGGGCCTTATCACCCGAATACACTGTCTGTTTCTGAACTTGCTGATCTAATCCTCCTGGTGTTTTGAGAGGTAAGAGATTTTAATTATTCTTAATTCTTTCTAAAAGTCTTTTTCTTCTCTTTCTGTTTGATTCTGGTTTAAATGTGTTGTAATTGCCGACATTGGTATTGATCGTATAATAGCTTGATAATCCAGTGTTCGTAGACAGAGACATTTGGGGACGTTGTCTAAGGTAAAAAATTACGTTGCCTGCTGTCCGGACAGATAAAAAAAGATTTGAGGTATACCAGTGTCAGAGATTCACATTAAGCGCTATTTAGTTAAGTGATCTAAAAAGATCACAAAGCTAATTTATTTTTTCTTTTCTCTGTGTGTTTTATTTTCTCCTGTCTCATGTTTAACCATTCTGTTGATGTTACGAGCTCATTTTATAATAATACTGCAGAGGTACGTTTTAATTATTTTTTAATTTTCCCGATAGTGTGGGGGGTGTTGATGTTTATACTTTTCTGGTATTCCTTTTATTACCGTGAGCGGAGGGTCACGATCCCAGTGTTTTATAGGTTAATGATAGACTCCACAAACGCCGAAAATGGGGAATAGTCTCTGTAAAGGAATTTCTTGTGCTTGTTTATGTTGTTGTTGTTGTTGTTGTGTCCCTAATGTGCCGTT
Organism: Lithobates sylvaticus; assembly: GCA_028564925.1. Classification (NCBI taxonomy): domain Eukaryota; kingdom Metazoa; phylum Chordata; class Amphibia; order Anura; family Ranidae; genus Lithobates; species Lithobates sylvaticus. The sequence goes on from CM053029.1 coordinate 268,765,011, forward strand.
AGAAGGTGATAAGAAATTTATGCATAGCAATGACCCCAAGTCCGTTCAGTATTGTGCTAAGTGGGAGAGGAAGTTTGGATTTAATGGTAAATTAACTGTGAAAGGGTGTCAGGAGTTGGTAGATAAGCTTAAGTTGTTAGGACCCAAAGATAAAAAAAGATATGGGTTAGAAATGGCACAGTTCTGGCTTCAGCAAGCTAGAATTAGGGTAGAAGGAAAGAGAACAAAGGAGAAGTGCCAAGCCCAACTGCCCCTAGTGGACAAAGAGGATGATCTCATCTGTTATACCCAGAGACCACCTCCTTACAATGGTCCTACCCCTCAGGTACAAACAACTGCCCAGAGTACCACCTTCCCTGTGACATCCACCCCTGTCAGGGGAACCGCCTCTGAACAAAACCCCAATTCCACTTCCTCAACCTCTCCAGACAGCAGTACAGCCTTGGAGATGAACAGATCGATCCTTGAAACTTTAACTGACGCCATAACCCAGGCACTAGGTGCCACAGCAGGAGCCAAGAGACTAAGTAAACCTCCTATTAGGTATGGGGTAGATGATGGTGAGGAATACCCCTTGATAGAAGTCCCGAATCCTAGAGGAGGACAGAATGATGCACTGGGCCAGCCATATCCCTTGACTATGACTGTTTTTCGACCATGGACCGACAGTGACATACAAAAGGCTACAGAACACATAAAACATCCAAAATTAGGTCCAGTTGAATTCACTGAAAACATAGAGGGATTACGGAACAGTTATAAGTTGAATGGGGTGGAGGTGGAGAGGGCCCTCAGAAGAGTACTAGGATCAGATTGGGCTTCGGTAAAGGGGGACTGGGACCCCTGTGCCCTAGCAGATGCACAGGGGCGAGGGGATCCATTGCCTCCAGATAGCCTAGACTTAGGAAACAGGTTGACTGCCTTACTGAACAGATGCCAGCTTAGATGGGTACAACGGACTGATTGGCAAAAAATAAATATGACAGTACAGGAGGACAAGGAGAGTGTCAGTGACTACCTAAATAAACTATGAGAGGTTTTTAAAGTGTCCTCCGGGCTCCCCGAAGCTGAGGATGTGAATAGTGCATATCAGCAACAGCTGAAGATAGCTTTTGTAAATGGATTGAAACAGGATCATAAGGATTACATTGTTAAAAATATGGTAACTTATCGAACTGCATCAGTTATAGATGTTTTACAATATGCTAAGCATTCTGAGAAATATTTGAAAATAAAGGCAAAAAAGAATGTGAAAGTAAAGGTTTTTGTGCAAGGTGATGAAGGGGATGAGGATGCAGAAGAGTACACTGCCGAGGCAGAACCAGAGGAATCGCATAGAGGGAGAGGCACAGGTGGTTTTAGAGGAAGGAACAGGTTTAGAGGAAAAGGAAGGGGTAGAGGACAATGGAGGAATAAAGAATGGGTGGAAAGAAGGGAATGTTGGGATTGTGGGAAGCAGGGGCATTTGGCCAGGGATTGCCCTGAGGGGCCAGGTCCTCACAAATCAAGTTGACTAGAAACAGTATGTGTGGGGGGCGTGGCCTAGCCGGGATCCGAGATGGCAGCTTGAGGCGAGAGCTCCCGCACAGAGAGGACTCAAAAAGCTATTTCAGTGGGAATAATTCGCCTATTTAACGATGGGAAGAACCAACCGGAGTACCTCGACCCCCAGAGCGGTGACCGACCCCGGATCCCAGCCTGGAAAGAACATACCAGAGCTATTCCGCTCTCAGAAGGCAGGAAAGCACGAGGCCTCGCGAGCGCCCCAGCCGACACAGGCCTCATCCCCGCTCTTTGGCAAAAGCAGCGACCAAGCAGACACAATGGAGGGACCTGACAACTCGATTCACCCCCCAAGCCTCTCAGACCTACAACAAGACTTGCAAAAGGTAGCTCTCGATATAAGGCACACAATTACAACCGCTATATCCGACCTGAAGGCGGACATCCACAGCATGGCCCACAGGATAACAGATATCGAACAGACAGCACATGCACAGGCCGCGGCCATCAGACAAGTCCAGCATGTATACGATGCCCAGCTTCCACACATATATGAGCTCCACCGACAAGTCGAGGACCTCGACAATAGGGGTCGCCGCCACAATGTGAGGGTGAGAGGGGTCCCGGAAAGCATCGAGACGCCGGGCCTACTACAAGCGGTATGTGCCATTTTTAATGATTTATTAGAGCGCCCGCCCGACACCCCTATTGAGATGGAACGTTGCCACCGTGCCCTGAGACCCCAACCCCGTGATGCAGAACCACCCAGGGACATAGTGTGCTGTATTGTAAACTTTCCCCTGAAGGAGGAAATCCTACGGAAGGCCAGGCTGAGAGGCCGCGTTCTATTCAATGGAACAGAAATTAAACTGTTCCAGGATCTCTCCCAAATAACCCTGCAAAATAGAAGATCCATGCGCCCTCTGCTGGATGTGCTCCGCTCCCGCAACATACCCTATAGATGGAAATTCCCGTTCTGTCTGTCAGCCACCGCCAGGGGGCGCACCGCATTACTCCGATCTCCAGATGACCTTCCTATCTTCTGCGATCAACTCGACATCCCGCGGATGGAGCTTCCGGACTGGTGCGCATTCTACTTCCCGTCTGAGCCCTGGAAGCAAGTGACCCTCAACGCTTCTCCAAAATCCCAAAGACAGAGATCCAGAAGACGCCGCCTGGATTCATCGCCGCCGGAGGACCGCCTCTCACGTCGCGACCAGCCGTCGCGCAGCCCAAACTACGCCACACCGAGACGAGACCGACAGGATGCATAGCGGACGACACGCAAAGTGTGACCCACTCTTTCCACAAATACACGTGAGTGACACACCATACCGATCCCCCCCCCAATGACCGCTCACCATATTCCACAAAGGCACAACCAGGCGACCCCCGGGCACCCCTTTGTACTTGTAACCACCCGCACCAATCTCCCCTCTTTGTAGCCCCACCGGCACCATACCAGGAATAACCACCTTGCGTCACCCCATTGCCTGCGACCATTATCGGACGTCGAGAGACTATAGATGGGTCTGCGAATCTGTGAGCAGGAGGAAAAGAAGATGCAACTTGAAACCCCTTCTTCTTGCAGACTGCTCCCCCCCCCCCACGCGGCAGGAGAATGCTACCTTGGATCCAAACATTGTTATGTTAGATCCGGACAATGACGCCGGAGCCCGGAACCCTTGAAAACGCCCACCACTACCACGCACTGTGCCATCAACAACCCTGCATCTTCCCCCAACATGGCTCTAGACCACCGTACCCCTGAACAGGGCCTTTCCCCCTTGAAAAAGGACTCTGCTTAAAAAGGTCAAGGGGACACATAACCTTTGGATCACTTGTGTTTTTTTTTTTTTTTTTTTGTTTTCTTCTTTTTTTTTTTTTTTTTTTTTTTTTTTTTTTTTTTTTGTACTTAACCTTCTGCTTTCCAGCACAGGACCACCACAACATGCCCACGAACCACCCATCCTGACGATACTCGCTCAACTCCGACTCCGCCCTCTGGGGAACCAGGTTCCGCAGCTCATGAACCGACACTGATCCGACTGGTATGTAAACTGAGATAGTGGACAAGGTCCTCAGCAGTGCCCCCACAGTACGCATCTGCTCACAGGCCCCCCCCTCTGACCAACTCCGCACTCCCGAACCACCCCCGCCTGTCCCCCCTGTACTCCCGTACAGGACCCCCAAAGCCCAACAACCCACCCACCCCCGGCAAATAATCGACTGGACTTATACTGTTTACTTTAAAACGAGACGTACCAGACTAAAAAGATCTCACAGCCCCCCAATAGAGACGATTCTCTCCCAACTATGGTAAAAAACCCTAACTGATCTAGAGGTAGCTATGACCTTAGGGAACCCCCAACACAGATCTTCCCACACAGAAACAAATAATCCACAAATGTACATGCAGGGAAGGGTTATCCTCTTGTTGTTTTAAACTGAGATTCTTATCTTAAAGTGTATATCTATGTTTGCCTAAAATCTGATCCCTGGTTACAAGCTATGCCTCCTCATCCCTCGACCCCGCACATGGTCCCACCTTGTTAGGAGTCTTAGACTACATATGAACATGCTCTCTCCCGACGATGGGTCCTACGGAGAAGATATGGCACTATATATGACTGAGTTGTTAATTTAACTGTTGCATGACCATATGGTTTATAGTCCTCCACAGTGCCAACAGGACACACATTCGAGCAATCCACACCGACGATACCATCCCAGAGGCGACCTACTGTATCAGAAGACCAGGATCCACTCGACTGCAACCGTCACACGCCCTACCGGGCAGCAACCCAAGGTAGACAGTAACACACCAGACATAATCCCGGGGGTACCCCCCCCCCTCCCCCGGGCACGACCGCAGAGACCTCAGACCCCATACCTAGACCTTTCTAGGTGATACTCTCGACTGAACCTACAATACCTAACAATTCGCAAGTCATATTTAACCGAACTGCTCCACACAACCCCGAACAGACGTGACCGACACATCAGTACCCAAAGCTGCCGCAACCTACTAGAGGGGGCACACACACCAGGGATATTCCCATACTGCCACCCTTTCACGTAGATAAGGACCCACACATGGGGACCTAGACCAAAAAGGGGTGCCCATGAGTTCGACAAGATTTAACTCACTATGTTTACGATTTATGGTTTACAGTTTTTATTTTGATATAAATGTTTTCATTCAGACTTCTGTTGATTTAAACTGTGTCTAGATATCCTGTTCCTGGTCCTAGGCCCCCCACCGTAACTAGAGTGTATAGACATGTCAAATCTGGAGACAGTTCAGTCTCATGATCCAGTTCCCCCGATCCACAAGTCCTACCCTTCGGACAATCATACCAAGCCCTCATTGCCCGAACACCTCACCCTCCAGTTTGCCTTGAACGGCTAGACAATCCCTCCCTATTCCAGGCTACTCTAACTACCTGAACCCCACTTTGCCCTACTTATGCGTTCAGAGTCCTCTCTGATGCCGTGCCACCTAGATCCCCAATAGTTCCCGTTACCCCACACAGCATCCCCTTGGGATACTAGCTGACCAACCAGCTGTATATTTGCAGGTGGAACAAACCCCTTCCTCCTCCTAGGTTTGGATCCACCTCTGGTTGTTTCTACCACATAGTCTGTGTACAACTTCCCCCACCCCCCACCCCTGAATCTCCCCCTCTCTCTCTTACATCTCTCTAGTTTCTTCTCTCCCGCCCCCTCCCCTTACTCCCACCCCTTGCCCACTCCCTCCCCTCTTCCCTTCTCCCCTCTCCCTACATACCGAAATCCAACCGGAAAGCCACCCTGCCTTACTCCTAATAAGGCAACCTTACCCCCTACCTCCTCCCCCCCCTCCCTCTTAATCCCCTTTTCCTCACCCTTCTCTAAATCCCCCCCCCTCCACCCACCGCCCCTAGACACTCTCTTCACCGGGGGCCGTCCCCAGTTCCAAACCAACCTCTTAACCTCAATCAGCAACGCATAATATCCCCTACATTTCCCCAGGATGCAGGCGGCTCGAAATACCAAACAACCCCCCTCCTTAAGGTGCGTATCCCTAAACGTGAAGGGATTAAACATCCCCGAAAAGAGATCCCAGATCCTTACTGAACTGTCCAAACACAATGCCCACTTCCTCTTCCTACAAGAGACCCATTTTAGATCGGATTCCATCCCCACCCTCAGGAATCAAACTTACAGAATTGCGATACACGCCACCAACCCCCAAGCAAAAACCAAAGGAGTATCAATCCTAATATCAAAACACGCCAACTTCAAACTGAAGGAGTCGCTAATAGACCCGGAGGGCAGGTTCATCTTTATCAAAGGCCTCTTTGAAACCAAACCAATCACACTTGCAAATATATATTGCCCCAATGAACACCAAGTATCCTACTTTAGGAAAATATGCGACCTCCTATCCACCTTCCAAGAGGGCATGACCCTGCTAGGCGGAGATTTCAATGTCCCACTCAACCCCACCCTAGACACCTCGTCCGGTTCCTCCGCCCTACCGTTCAGAGCGCTGAGACAGATCAAATTACAACTACAAAACCTGACTCTACATGACACCTGGCGTACCATGCACCCCGATACCAAAGACTACACCTTCTACTCCCCTCCCCACCTAAAGTACTCCCGAATTGATTACTTCTTCCTCTCTCAACCAGACCTGACCCTTGTATCTAATGCTTCGATAGAACCGATGTTCCTTTCCGACCACCACCCCATCAAAATAGACCTCACCTTCCCTGACTCCCCAACTAGGACGAAAACCTGGCGGCTGAACCCCTCGCTCTTAAAAGACCCTGAAATACTTAACCAAATCAGAGACACCATACAAAACTACTTCAATGAGAACTCCACCCCTGAAATCACACCTACAACCCTATGGGAAGCCCACAAATGTGTAGTAAGAGGGAAGCTCATTGAGATAGCAACACTAGCAAAAAAAAGACAACAGGCACTTATCAACTCCTTAGTGACCAAAATCAGACACTTAGAATCCCTTCACAAGAGATCTATGGCGATAGAGACACTCCAAGAGCTCACGTCTGCACGAACCCTTCTACTAGATGAGCTAGGGAAACGCACGAGAAGGCGTTATGTGTTACAACAACGCGTCTTCTACGAACACGGGAATAAAAGCGGGAGACTCCTGGCCCGCACCGTCCACTCCGCCAAATCTTCCTCTATTGTCCACCACATTAGAGACAACAAGGGCACAACTCATTCCAAAAACGAGGACATCGCCATACAATTTGAAACATTTTATTCTAAATTATATAACTTACCCGAAGGACACTCTCCCTCAAACCCACATGACAGTCATACTTCCAAAATTAGGGAATACATCAGCTCCTTCTCTCCTAAACCCATTACCTCCCAACAAGCTGACTCCATAGACACTGACATCTCAGCCGAGGAACTTGCTCTGGCGGTGAAACAGATGAAACCTGGTAGGAGCCCTGGCCCAGATGGTCTATCCCTCATATACTACAAATCTTTCCTAGACCTGCTCTCCCCCAAAATGCTCACGACCTTCAACCACCTAGCCGACCCTCATGCCCAGACAGGTAGACTATTGGAAGCCCATATAACAGTTATCCCCAAAGAAGGTAAAGACCCCTCTCAAGTGGCCAACTATAGACCGATTTCCCTCCTAAACGTCGACATAAAATTGTACGCCAAAATCCTCGCGAATAGAATAATCCCCTTTCTTCCCACTCTTATCTCCCCCGATCAAGTTGGCTTTATCCCGGGCCGCGAAGCCCGTGATAACACCACTAGAACGCTCAACCTCCATCACTGGCTTACCTCCTCGAAATCCCAGGGTTTCCTGCTTTCCCTTGATGCGGAGAAGGCGTTCGACAGAGTGGCCTGGGACTACATGCAAGAAGTTCTGAGGGGGGTTGGCCTCCCACCGCGTATGTGTTCATTCATAGAAGCTCTATACCGCTCCCCCTCAGCGAGAGTTAGAGTCAACGGCCACCTGTCGGACGCCTTCTCCATATCCAACGGAACTAGACAGGGCTGCCCCCTTTCCCCTCTCATTTTTGTCCTCTCACTTGAACCCCTTCTTAACAGACTGCGCTCAAACCCCGATATTAACGGAATCCAAATCGCAAACAGAGAGTTTAAAATCTCGGCATTTGCCGATGACATCTTATTGTCTCTTAGAAACCCCCGCACTTCCCTACCCAATCTGCTAAAAGACATAAAAATCTACGGTTCACTGTCAAACCTCAAAATAAATCATTCTAAGTCGCACGCCCTTAATATATCCTTACCCGCAGGAGAGGTTGCTCACTGTAAAACCTCCTTCCCCTTTATTTGGAAGGATGATGGAATAACATACCTAGGCATCCAAATCACTAAAGATTTAAAGGACCTCTACACGCGAAACTTCCAGTCGACCCTAGTTAAAATCCAGGCTGAGCTAAAGGAGTGGGCGAACCTTAACGTTTCATGGTTCGGACGGTCTGCCCTCATCAAAATGGTAATACTACCTAAGCTCCTTTATCTGATGCAGACCATCCCTATACATCTCCCACCCTCCTTCTTCAAGTCTTACAAAAAAGACTGCTCGACATTTGTCTGGAAAAACCGTCCCCCACGCATAAAATACACCCGCCTTACGAGAACCAAAACAAGGGGAGGCATCGGTCTACCAGACATCCACCAATACTACCTAGCCTGCCAGTTAGCAAGGGTGGTCGACTGGAAGGTTCATAAACGAGAGAAAACCTGGGTCCCCCTCGAGAACTCCTTCTCTAGCATCCCACTACACGTCCTACCATGGGTTTCACCCACACACTGGCCGCCAAGCCTCAGATCGCACCCCCTTATCTCCCCCACCCTAGCATCCTTCAAGAACCTGATAAACACGGCCAACCTAACCTCACACCCGGGACCTATAACGCCCCTGCGAGAGAACCCAGAATTCCCCCCGGGGACATCACACCGCTTCCTGCTAGATGAATGGCCACATGAAGACATTATGGTGCACCATATGTTCAAAAGAGGCCGAATCCGCCCTCTTGAGGACCTAGCAGCAAAATCTCAGACCCAATCATTTCCTTTCTGGTCCTACAGGCAGATAAGGAACTTCCTCACTACACGAAACCCCCCGACCGCTTGTCTGAGGAATCTCACTCAATTCGAAACCCTCTGCTCCCAGACCTCCCCACAGAGACACGTCATTTCTTTCCTATATTCACTGCTGCAAGAGGCACCAACCCTTAAACAGGCCGCCGATGGCGCCCGCTTGTCGTGGGAGAGGGACTTACAACTGTCCTTGTCCGACGACGAGTGGACTGCAATTTACACGTACGCACACAAAGGCTCGCTTAATGTAGCAATTCAAGAAAATAGCTATAAAATCATCACTAAATGGTATAGGACCCCTGAACGCCTAAACAAATTCTCTCCCTCAGTCACAAATAAATGCTGGAGGTGCAACTCAGCGGTGGGCTCGATGCTACACATCTGGTGGGAATGCGCACTCATTCAACCATTCTGGACAGAGGTACACTCCCTAATCGAAAAAGTCACAACCTACACCTTAGACTTCGGTCCCGCACAGTTCTTACTTCACCACTCCTCCCTCTCCAAACGCTCTTATCACAAATCATTAGCAATGCACATGGTTAGTGCAGCAAGACTCTGCATTCCAGCCCACTGGCGTTCCACTGTCACCCCCCCCATCAGAGAATGGCTGCACAGAATCTCTAAGATACAAGAAATGGAGGAACTGATCCACATCTCGCAAGAGAGAATGGAGAAGTTCACCACAACATGGGCGTGTTGGATACACTTCAAGTCAACAGAACAATACAAATCCATAATTCCCACGGGATAGGACGGATCCACGTGAACCGCTCCTCTGAAACCGTAGCTACCCCCCCCTACGCATTGAGGGGTACCGAGGAAACTGGTGACGGCCCCCCAACATGCCCGTACCCCCCCCCCTACCCCTCTCCCCCCCCCACCTATCAGACCCCTCCCTCCCCTCCTTCCTCCTCTCTTCTCCGCTCTACTCTAATTCCCTCCCCCCTTCTCTCCTTCCCCAGAAGACCGGAAATAGCTTGGCTCTTTTCGGTCTGCCCGAACCACATTGTGTAGGAGATCTCCTGACCACAGCCCGTATAAGGTCAAAACCCCGATAGCGCCAGAGGGGGGCCCGTTGAAGATGGCCCCACTGGCGCAACTCCTCTTCCACTTGCACTGAAGTACCCAAGTCTACTTAGGTTCCACACACCCCCTTTCTTATCCCCTACTCCAACCTTGCCTTCACTGGATATTACCGCAACTGGATATGTTACAAGACCCAACTGAAGGGACCACTGAACCCAAGGTCATACTTATATGATGTTTGTAATAATCCTTGAGATCCCATTGTACCTGCACATGCATGTTCACTTGCACTGTATGTAAAAGTTCTTTATACCTGTTTATTTTACCATTTTCTCAATAAAAACGTTATGGAAAAAAAAAAGAAACAGTATGTGTGAGCCATTTGGAAACGATAGGGTACGCTGAAAACTTACCACAGGTGGAGTTAATGGTTGAGAGACAATGTGTACAGTTTTTGGTAGACTCTGGGGCCTCTGGGACTTTAATTCACCCTGCAGATGTGCCTCATATTGATAAATCCACCAAATCTATTTTGGTACAAGGAGTAAGTGGAAAACTGGTGAGAGAATCACCACCAGAGTGATCTTGTCTACTGTCTGCCCTGTGAATCTCTTGGGTAGAGACCTAATGTCAGCCATGCGCATGTCAGTCAGTGCACAAAATAATGGGTTTGCAGTCCGGGTAGGACAGGGACCCATTAACCCAATAGAAGAAACACACTATTATTACTCCTTAGATGTGTATATGAAAGACAAGGAGACAGTTGAGATTGTTGACAAAATGATTAATTATGCTGAAACCGTGATGGAAGGTAGGACAGTGGATTTACAGACACCAAATAGGGCTCACTGCACAATGTATTTTAAGAGAACACCAGGGCCTGATAGGTATTATGCCTCCAGACTTTTCTCAAAGAAGGAAGTTACCCTGCAATTAACCAATGTTTACTGGAGTGTTGAGGGATTTTGTGCATCGGCATGTTGTATACCTCCTGAGGAGCAGGTTCTGTTTAGGGAAATCAACCCACATCTATCCTTGGCTAAACCCAAAAACCGAGATTGGAAGGATGTGGGAGAGTTTGTGAAGGAATGCCAAGACTTGAGAGATTGGACACCTGTGGGCCTACCTGAACTATACAAAAGTAAAATCGACAGGTTATTTCTGTCACAAACCCTTGGGACACGAAATCATTACAACACCCTCGGCACACATGTGGGCTGCAGGAACTGAATGATATTTGAGACAAAAGGGTCACCTGTTAGATGGGCTCCCAGAGACACTGTGGACTAGAGGTCCAGCGGATGTAGGACTCATGAAAGGAGTCCAACCAGTAACCGTCACTCCAAAATCACACCATAGACCCCATCTAAGACAATACCCCCTTAAGAAGGAAGCAGAGGAGGGCATAGCCCCTGTAGTAGATGAACTTTTAAAAACTGGTGTGATCATTCTATGTCCTGACAGCCCTTGCAATACCCCCCTTTTCCCTGTTAAGAAGTCCCCGCCCTCTACAGGTTGGAGATTGGTACAAGATCTCCAAGCTGTCAATCAGGCAGTTATACCTAGAGCTCCTGTGGTACCTGATCCACACTCATTACTGAATGATCTAGATCCAGGGAATGAATTATTTTCTGTGATTGACATCAGTAATGCCTTCTTTAGTATACCGGTGCATCCCGACCATCAATTTTGGTTTGCCTTCACATACCGGGGAAAAAAGGTACACCTTCACCAGATTGCCCCAGGGCTATTGTGAGTCCCCTACCATCTTTTCACAAGCAATGTCCTCAAACTTGGCTCAGTTTGTACCCCCAGGGGGAAGCCAGCTCCTCCTCTATGTAGACGACATTTTAGTGGCGTCTCCTTCAGAGGAGGTTTGTAGGGCTGACACAATGGCTCTGTTGTATTTCCTCCATGACCAAGGGCACAAGGTAAATAGAAATAAACTCCAGTTGTGGCAACAGCAGGTCAAATATTTGGGGTATAATATCTCAAAAGAAGGTCGGCACCTGGATGAGGAGAGAATTCGAACACTCCTCCAGCTGCCGAAACCAAAGACAAAGAAACAAATGATGTCCTTTCTGGGTATGACAAACTTTTGTAGAGCCTGGATTCCCGGGTATTCTATGCTGACAGCCCCGATGGTTCAGGCAATACATGGGAGCCCTATGGCGCCCCAGGATGCTATAAAATGGACTAAGGAAATGGAGACAGCCTTTACGGACCTAAAACAAGTCCTTTCTAGCTCATCGGTGTTAGCCTTACCCAACTATGACAAAACATTTGAACAAACAGTAGACTCGAGGGAAGGTCACATGACATCAGTACTTACGCAGACACATGGAGGGCACCAGAGGCCGATTGCTTACTACTCTACAAAATTAGACAGTGTAACTAGAGCACTTCCACCCTGTGTACAGGCAGTGGTAGCTGCAGCTGAAGCAGTCAAGGCCTCAGCATCTATAGTGCTATATCACCCGCTGACACTTAAGGTGCCGCATGCAGTGTCTGTTATCCTTTTACAACAAAAGATATCACATTTGAGTCCAGCACGGCACCTTTCCTGTATGACAATACTCTTGGCACAACCTCATTTAACAATACGGAGGTGTACTACTTTAAACCCATCCACACTACTACCACTCCCTACTGATGGTTATAAACATGACTGTACTGCTGCCATCGCTGAAAAGGTACTGCCACGAAGCGATTTGAAAGATGTACCGTTAACTGACCCCGACATGACACTTTTTGTTGATGGTTCTAGTAGGAAAAATCCGGATGGCATAAATGCAACTGGATATGCAGTAGTGACACAGGATGACATTTTGGAAGCTAGGCCACTACCAAAACATTATTCAGCACAAGTAGCAGAACTTGTAGCACTGACAATAGCATGCATACTATCAGAAGGAAAATCTGTAACCATATACACCGACAGTCAATATGCCTTTTCAACAGTACATGTTTTTGCACAACAATGGAAAAACAGGGGGATGGTCACCTCCAGTGGTAAACCAATTGCACACACGGATTTCATTTTAGAACTTCTGGATGCAATACAGTTACCAAAAGAGCTTGCAATCTGCAAATGTCAAGCACACACAAAATATACGGACCCCATCTCAAAGGGAAACAAAAGGGCAGATGAAGCGGCCAAAATAGCGGCACAAGAAACACATCAAATAATGACAGAACAGGAAATTTTAGAGATAGATCATACAGTCCTTACTGATATGCAGCAGAATGCACCCCCCGGGGAAAAACAATATTGGAAAACAAAGGGTTGCACAATAATAAATAATATTTACACATCACCTGAAGGGAAACCGGTATTGCCGAAGTCCTTATTTAGGTATGCAGCAGTTTTGACACATGGAGTAACACATGTGTCAAACAGGGGGATGACTGAGATGTTAAATAAAGTATGTACAGCTTATGGCTTCACAAACTACTCAAAAACGTTTTGCTCTCAATGTATTATATGTGCAAGGCACAATGCTCAGGGAGGCATAAGACCACGGAAAGGGAAGTTCTCCACACCGCAATATCCATTCCAACACATTTGCATGGATTTTATTGAATTAGACAAATGTGAAAGGAAGAAATATTGTTTGGTAATTATAGACGCCCTGTCTAAATGGGTAGAAATTTTCCCGACAGGAAGTGCGGACGCACAGACTGTAGCCAAAGCATTACTAAGAGATATTATCCCTAGATTTGGAATCCCTGAAAAAATCTACAGCGATAATGGACCCCATTTCGTAAATAAAACTATACAACATTTGACAGAAGTGATGGGTATTCAAGTAAAAAACCATTGTGCCTATCACCCCCAATCAGCTGGATTGGTGGAGAGACACAATGGAATCCTAAAAAATAAGCTGAGAAAAGCTATGGAAGAAACTGGTAAAAGTTGGATGTACTGCTTACCATTGGCAGTGACTAGTATGCATATTACACCAACAAAAGAGGGGTTGAGCCCATTTGAAATAATATATGGAAGGCCATATAGAATACCTTTATTACCAAATGAAACACCAGATGAAGAATCTGAACATACTCTATCAGAATATATGTCTAACCTGTTGAAACAAAAACAAATTAATGAAGTCTGTTCTATTCCAGAAGGTCCAATTCAAGGAGAAGAGAAAATCCATATTGGAGACTGGGTCCTGGTAAAAGTAATAAAGAAAAAACATTGGCACTCACCTAAGTGGGAGGGACCATATCAAGTTCTTCTCACCACTCCCACGGCTATAAGGATAGCAGAGAGGTCTACCTGGATTCACCATTCCCATTGTAAAAAGGTTTTACAGGTAGAGTAGGGCCAGTTGGCTGCAGAGATCCAGAAAATCCGACTACAAAGGGAGGTTTCGCACAAGGCGGGCTTGTCTCAAACCGGTGAAGTCTCCCCTACCCTATCCGCTGGAACCTCTGTAGTTGGTTAGAATGAAAGGGACAGTAATTATCCTTGGGTTACTGGTGAGTCTAGGGAAGGCATCCATAAGAGGGGGTAGACGGTATGGAAGAGTAGAGGAACCTTTAAATTGGGAAAGAACAGGAAAAGCATTGAATTTAACCTTTATAGAAGGAATAACTAGTACTATACTGGTAGACTTCTGTCAGATCGCAGATTGTGGGGATACAACTGGGGCTAGAGGACTTCTATGGGCAGATAAATATATTTGCTGGCTCTGGGATAAGGTAGGATGTCAAGCATGGAATCAGGCCCTGTGGACCACAGCACATCAAGATTGGGGGTATAATCAACCAGGGGCTGAAAAGAGTGGAATAAAGGGAAGACTCATAATTACAAAAGTGGCTAACTCCCCCTGCACAAATAGTAAAAACTGTAATCAACTATTAATAACATTAAAGGAGCCGAGGAAGGAAGATCAGCGGTTGTATTCTATGGGAGCATGGGTGTCAGGAACTGATCCTTCAGGCAAATTTTTCCTCAAGGTATTATCACCCAATAAAACCAAACAGGAAAAGGTAGACCTAGAAGGGAAAGAAGAAGGCTATACTAAAATAGAAGTTCTGAGGAGTGAAACTATAAAGCCCCATACACACGCTCGGACAATCCGCGGACCAGGTCGGTCGGACTTTGTCCGACGTACTTTGTCCGATGTTGTCGTTGCGTACACACGGTCGGACTACGTTGTCGGAATATCCGGTCCGGAAGAACGTCGTGACGTAAGTCGTCGTCCACGAGATTACAAAAGGGAAGTTCAGCACCACGTCAGGCACCCGTTGGGCTCCTTCTGCTGATCCCGTGTTTATCGAGAGTTAGTGGAAGTTTGGTGACTTAAGATTCGCGCTTCTCAGTTTTCTGACTCAGATCGTTACTGCTCTTCAGTTTGTGCTTGTCGTGCGTATCTGTTTATTAGTGCGTGTAGTCAGTTCGCATTTGTTGGTCATTGCGGCCTATATCTTGATATAGGACGCTTTGATTTGCACTGCTTATTGTCTGCTCGTTGCTGGTATTCACTTCGTTCTTTCAGGCCTTGCTGTTTATCGGTGCTTTCTGTTTGTCCGTTCTGACCAGCCGACCTTTTGTCACCTTCTGAGCGATGTTTCCCGTGCGTACTCGTCGCCGAGTTCGTGCTGTACGCGGAATTGGTGTCGGGCTTTTAGCTTTGACCCAAGACCCGTCCATGAACAGAGTGATGAGGAGTATGTGGACCAAGAATTGGTTGCTTCAGCGTGACCAGTTCTCGCACATGCCTTTGCTTCGTGAGATCCGGGAGAATAATCCTGATGATTTCAGGAACTTTCTCAGGATGACGGACCCCGATTTTCACCGTCTTTTGGCTTTGCTGACCCCCTTTATCAGCCGGCAGGATACCTGCATGAGACAAGCCATTACTCCGGAGCAGAGGCTTGTTGCCACGTTGAGGTACTTGGCGACAGGGAGAAGTCTTCAGGATTTGAAGTTCTCTTCAGGTATCTCTCCCCAGGCCCTGGGAATCATTATTCCAGAGACCTGTTCTGCCATCATTCAGGTCCTGCAGGAGGACTATATTAAGGTAACATTTATACTTTACTATTCCCTTCTATGTATGCTCTGTTTGCTAATGACTTGTATTTTTGACCTCCTTCCCTAATTACCATGATTGCAATATGTTCTAATATGCTGTCCCCCTTTTCTCCTTCATGCATTTTTCCCTTCACTTACCTCACCAGCATGCTCTTCTGCCCCAATAGACACCTATGGCCTACTCACTTAAGCAATGTCTTTTGTCTGCTGCATAGTATTGTTTGCCCCAAAACACCCCCTAAAATATGCACAAATGTTTGCTGTGTGGTTTACTTCATGTAGAGCCCCCTTTTTTTGTTCTTTTGGTGGGGGGGGGGGGGGGCAAACTCATTAGGAACCCCCTCCCCCAACTGCTCTGTCAGATGGTACCAATCCTTTATCTGCTGGCTTTCCCAAGGTCCATACACACTATATACCTACCTCTTTATAGTGCGCATCTTTAGGGATGAATTCAGCAAAGCATGTAGTGCAAGGGACTGCCTCCATACATTCCATTTCCTATTTTTTTGTCTTCTTTCCCTCCTATTAGCTTGCTTGTTAATTTAATAATGTCACACTGTGCCTGCCTTTTTTGGGGGGGGGGGAAATGTTATTTGATCTTTCCTGTGGCCTGCCAATAGTGTTAAGTACAGAGGGTCTGGCCAAACTAGGCCACATTATTGAGCCATTTGCCAATCAATGAAGTGCAGAGGGTTACCTGTCCACCACCCCCCCCCCAAAACCATAGTTATTGCCAATGTCCCATCAGAAGTGGGGGGATTGATGGGGGGGTGAGTAATCTGTGAAGGGCAGCCTCTACTTTTCTGTGTAAATACTTTCCAGCCTCCAATTTTATACAATGCTCTTGTTCCAAGATGTTGATTGTCTAATCTGCTTGCAATGTTTAGGTGCAAAGTGACTAATTTTTTTTTCTTGTTTCACTCCACAGTTCCCTTCCACGCCACAGGAATGGCAGACTGTGGCCTCCCACTTTGCCAGCCGTTGGGACTTTCCTAACTGCGGAGGGGCAATTGATGGGAAACACGTCCGCATCGTCCCACCGCCCAACTCGGGGTCCTACTATTATAATTATAAAGGGTTTAATAGTGTAGTGATGTTGGCGGTGGTGTCGGCAACATACGAGTTTATGTATGTGGACGTGGGGATGAACGGCCGGATATCGGATGGTGGGGCCATTACGCACACGGAGTTCTACTGGCGTCTCCAAAGTGGCAGTCTGTGCTTGCCACCTCCAGAGGAGAATGCCGAAGGACTCCCCTTCGTCTTTGTCGCAGATGAAGCGTTTGCGCTGACTCCCCATGTGATGAGGCCGTTCCCGATGAGGACCCTCACCCCGGACCAGAGGGTCTTCAACTACAGGCTGTCCAGAGCCAGAAGAGTAGTGGAGAACGCTTTTGGCATCCTGGCCAGCCGCTTCCGCCTGTTCCTGACGGCATTTAACTTGGCGGAATACAAACTGAACCACATAGTTCTTGCCTGTTGCATATTGCACAACTTCCTCAAAAGACATAACAGGAACTATGTGGTGCCCGTTGGCCCAGATGTGGAGGGCCCTCCAAATGCGGACCTCACAGCCCTTCGAGTGGCACGTCCAGGCTTGCCCCCTCTCAATGCCCGCGTGGTCCGGGACCAATATATGGAATACTTTGTGGGTAGGGGGGCCATTGCTCTGCCTGACGATGTGTGAGAGGCATTTTTTAATAAATCTGATATTTTAACCAACCTCTGATTTCTTGTCTTTTCAGTCTTCTTTTTAGCTTATTTTACTTTGTCATTTTTTCCCTTTGCCTTCGACAGTGGTAATGCACTTTCTGGGCAAAAGGAGGTAACAGTCTCTTCTTCCCAAAAAGATTATTCTCATGTGTGTTTGCTACCTAATCTTTGGTCTAGAGAAGGTTTGTCCTGCATAACTGACACCCAAAATACTCCTTTTCAGCACCAGGTCTGACATGTGTGTATTCTCCAAAATGCTGTGCTCCGTGTTTTCGTACAAAGCACTGTGGGTGTCATTTACATAAGTCAAATCCGCTATGCTCTACAAGTGCATTGAAAAAGTTCCCTGGGAAAGGAAATTGCAGTGCAAAGTGGATTTGCCTTTAGTAAATAACACCCATTGCCCCCCATATCCTTTACATTTTACATACATAATGCATTGTTTTATTTAAATAAGGAAGCCACACATTTTGAAAAATAAAAAAGTTTACTTGGAAAACATTCACAAGTGCGTTTACAATCTTCACGCCAAAACTGACAACATCTTGGTTATTTACAACATTATTTACAAAGATTACGCAATTGGTAAAACCAGGCATGGAGCTAAGCAGAACCTATGAAGTAGGAAAGTTCAACTTTGTAAAGTGAAGACAAGATCAGACATGACTATATGTTCAAAGTGTGTTTGATCTTGCCTTCATCACATGGGGGGGTCACCCCCGAAAAGTGGAAATTTGGAACATGCACACAATTTGGGTCTGAAAATGGTCATTAGATGGGAAAACACATGCCTAGAAGCTTCAAAAGTGCCATTTTCCATCATGGGGATGAATGGACGTTTTTTGGGGGTGCAACCCCTTCACCACAACCACTTTCGTAGTTCGTAAAGTGTTTGCACCCCCAAAAAAACGTTGCCATTCATCCACCATGGTGGGAGCTAGCACATGTGGACACAATGTGTGCATGTTCCAAATTTCAGACAGTTTTTAAGTTGCAAATGTGTGCAGAAGCAGGCACAAATGTGTGTTAATTACTTGGTGCGTTTTCATATTTTTCCTAAAACATCAATGATGTTCTTCAATTTTTGTTGAACATCATTGATGTTTTGCTTTATGTAATCTAGATCTCGATTGCAGACCATTATCTCTCCGATGAGTACGTGGGCACTCTCTGTGGTAAAGTGCGATTTTTCTTCCACAACATCCACGTCACCTAAAAACCACAAACAAACAAAAATGGGGTGTTGGAAATGAGGCAGCCATACATGGATTAGCTTACCAGTAGCTGTGTTCTCCCACACTCACCTGTTGTGGTGACAATTTCTCCAAGTTCGATGATCTCTCCTTCCTCCTCCTCCTCCTCCTCTGCTTCTGCTCTTTCCCCTTTTTTGGGAGGTGTTGGTTTGGGGGTTTCCTCAGACGGCCCAAGTTTTCGCTCCCCTATGAGAATGTCCAAAAGGAAGATTTAGCAACACAAACTATTGAGGGCAGAAATAGGAAATGACAAACATTGCTTGAAAGTGACGGACACTATTTTAGTTTGGCCAGTTACAAATGTCAACTACATGAATGTAGTCACTTTGTAAAGGTGCTAAACTGACTAGCTTTTTGGTAGAAGTTTGTGTGATGGAGACCCCCCTCTAGTATCCACTGGAGCACATGTGTGGAAAAGGCTAATAAAAAGGGGGTTTGGGTGTCCCAGCACTAGTGCTCTCGAGTCCAGATGGGTAAACAGCTACTGGGTGACCTCTCCTTTACATTGAATAAATTGGCTTTACATTCTGGATGACATTTCTAGGGAGAACAAACTTCCTTTCCCCCAAAAAAAACACCAAACATCGTATTATAAGTGGCCGCACGATCGAGGTTGCGTACGATCGAATGGACACACACACGACCATGACAGTGGCAGAAAGATCGAGGCTGAGTACGATCGAATGCACAGACGAACATGAAAGTGGCCATTTTGGAATGTACAACTTTGTAAAAATCAAACCACATGGAGCAGTATGCAAGCAAGAAATCAAACACAAAACACAACTACTTACTTTTTTGAAGAATTCTCTTGATCTTTCTGTACTGATCGGCCTCCCTCAGTTTCAGGTCTGACCAGCGTTTCCTCAGTTGCTCCTTGGATCGTTGTACCCCAAAATGATTGTACAGCCTTCTCACAACTTTAGACATGATCTTGGCCTTGCGGACATTGGGGTTGAGGTAAGGCCCATACTTCCCATCATAGTCGCTCCTCTTTAATATGTCCACCATCTCCAACATTTCTCCAAATGACATATTGGAGGCCTTGAATTTCAGGTTCCGGGATCGGGACGTTTCTGCCTCCGGACTTTCCTCGTCCTCCTCCTCGTTGGTGGGATATTTGTGGCGCACCTGCTGTGTCCCCGCCATGTGCTCTCCCCACTGCGCCGTAAAGAGAAGGGGTGGGGAATAGACGAGAAAGATCGTCAGGGGCGGGCGGAGTTTGACGCATGCGCACTGTATATAAAACGTCACACGCCTGTGTCGTAGCCACGATCTGGGAGACGAGGGGAGAGAAAGCTCACGCACGAGACGATCGCTACAAACGAAGGTACAATTTGACGTTGGTACATAACTAGCCTAGACTGATTATAACTTGAGGCTTCTTTATGGAGAAGATTAGGAGAGTTTAGGCTGACATTATTTATATTGTTTTGTGTGGCGTTGTGTCTTGCAGAGGTGATGGAGGCGTTCTACAACGTGAGCTTTCTCCCACACTTCATTGATAAATACCGGCAATTCCCCCTCTTATGGCAGGCAAAACACAGGGATTATAGCAACAGACCAAAGAGGTACGCAGCCCTGCTGAAACTGGTGGCATTTGTAAAGCCTACCCTGCCCATGGCAACCGTCGCAAACTTAAAAGTGAAGATAAACAACATGAAGACTACCTATTTCCGGGAGCGCAATAAGGTCCTGAAGTCCCTAGCATCTGGAGCTGCAGCAGCTGATGTCCATGTCCCCACGCTCTGGTACTATGACAGGCTCCACTTTCTCAAAGACCAGGCTACTGTCAGGAAGTCACTCTCGACTCTTCCTTGCACGCGTCCTTCCACGCACGCCACCCCTGATGAGGCTTCCGAGGACCAACCTGGGCCTTCCAGTCAGGAATATGTGCAGGTGCCCAGCTTGTTCCAGGTATAGTAGTTTTGGAACCAGTTTGTTGAATAATGAATGATGTTCAGTTAATTCAGGATCCCCAATTGCTTATTTCCTAACGTGATTGACATATCAACAGACAGTGGTGTGGGAGACATTTTGGGGAAGAATCTAAACTGCAGGGCTGAGAATTGTATGGTTTTGTATTTGAAAACATTTTGCAACAGTCACTAGATGAGAATTGTGTGTGTTTGATGAACTTATAACTGAAACTATGTCCCTTTTTCAGACACAGGAAGACCTCAGCCAGGAGGTGGCTGTGGAAGGTGGCAGTCAGGAGGAGGCAGGGGGTAGTGGCAGCCAACAGGGGGGTAGGCGTTGGAGCCTGACTGTCTCCCAAGTCTCTCCCCTCCGCCTTCCCTACAGAAGGGCGAAAAACATGGGGGAGGTGGGAGAGTCAGCGCTCCAGCTGATAAAAGATGCCTCAGCCTCCCTCTATGCCACACCCACCTACGAGGAGGCCTTTGCCTCCTTGGTTACAAGTAAATTTACGGGTATGGAGGCGGGGCAACGCAGCATGTGTGAGGAGGTCATCCTCAAAATACTAAATGAGGGGATGGCTGGGGAGATGACTCCCCTCACACATGTTTGCGAGAGTGACCTTGCTCCGCCTCCTCCTCCTCCTTCTGCCACCCCACCAGCACCAGCACCACGGCGTGGAAGGAAGCGTACAAGGAAGACAAGAGAGTGACAACCTGGACTCAGTCTGGTCTGAGAGAAGATGGAGCCTCTCGTAGTACCAGAGCCTGGGGACCTAGATGGCATCTGCTGCAGTTCCGGATGTTTTGGACTTCAGGACCAGATTGCGCTCCCTTATTATTTAGATAGGTAGTCTTCATGCCCCCAATTGTTTAAGTCTGTAAAATGATGGTTGCCATGGGTGTCCAAGGCTTTGCAAATTCCCCAAGTTTCACCATGGCTGCGTTCCTCTTTGGTCTGTTGCTGAGACCTAAATAAAGGTTTTTTTGCTTTGAAATAATCATTGACTATTGTGTTTTACTTTTCTACAATGACAGTTTTACTTTGAGTAGGCAGGTACATTTCACTAATCCTAGAATTAACAAGGGGCACCAACAACCAACAAACTCCTAGTAAATGTAAGCAAGAAATACAAATGTTAATAATGTGGTTTTGCTAAGTTGAGACATACAAACCCCCTCCAAAAAAAAAAAAAAACCTCCTTCAAATATGTATTCCCCCCAAAAAAAAAAATCTGGGTAAAAAAATAAGAAAGATTGTATTACAATCTGAGTAAAAATAAACATGTAGTGTATAAATGGTGCAAAGTAATAAAGAAGTAAGTTTGTGAGAAGTGCGGGTGAATAGGAGCAGCTAAAAGATGTCATTCTTGTTGCATTGTAAAGAAAAAGAGAATGCGCTGCATTAAAGACATTTTAACATTGCAGCGTGACGAATGTGCTGTGTCGATTAGGAAAGGTAGTTTTACCTGACCGAGCGCTTCCGTCACAGAATTTCTTCTGAGCATGCGTAGCACTTTGTCCGTCGGACAAGCGTACACACGCTCGGATTTGGTGTGATCGGACCGGGTTGACGGCAAATCTTTCCAGCAGGAGATAAGACTTTGTCCGACGGACAAACCGACGAACACTGTCCGATGGTGCATACACACGGTCTGATTTTTCAACAACCTTGTCCGATCGGACCAAATTGATGAAAAAGTCCGACCGTGTGTATGGGGCTTTAGATTTACTAACCTAACGATAGAAGATGCCATAGCTTTAGAGACGGGTTATCAAGAAAGCAATGAGTGGTTAGAATGGTTGAGGTACACGGTTAAAACTCTAAAAAAAGAAAACTGTTTAGTTTGTGCCAGTGCAAGACCACATTTAGCAACAGTTCCTTTTCCTCTAGATCACAAAACAGATCCAAAGGGTTTAAAATGTATGTTGCAATTATATAATAAGAGCTATAAACCTGAAACCAATTCTACCTGTCACACATTGAGTTTGTTGTTTCCCCCAGTGGAGAGACCTCAGATACCTCCAGCGGTCACTGCATATCCGGGCAATTTTACTTGTTTTGCACTCCCAGGGAACCGTAGCGGGGTAGATCTTGGGCCATTACCTGATGACTACTGTGTGGAGAGGATTAACATAGACAACGGTGACTGGGTTGAACATGACATTCAGAGAGCTGACATCTGGTGGATGTGTGGGGATAAGAAACTACGAGCTAGACTACCTGCCAATGCCCAAGGGGATTGTGCTATGGTCCAGCTGGCTATGCCCCTGAGGATCCTGTCAGAACACCCGTGGACTAAGAGTCACCAACGGTATCGGAGGGACACCTCTCCCATGGGGTCATTTGACTCTCAGGTCTACATAGATGAGATTGGGGTTCCTCGCGGGGTGCCGGATGGGTTTAAGGCCAGGAATCAGGTGACGGCTGGGTTTGAGTCTCTTTTCTGGTGGGTGACTATAAATAAAAATGTTGACTGGATTAACTATATATATTATAACCAACAACGATTTGTAAATTACACTAGGGATGCTGTGAAGGGCCTAGCTGAACAGTTGGCCCCCACATCTCCAATGGCATGGCAGAACCGAATGGCTTTAGATATGGTCTTAGCTGAAAGAGGAGAGGTATGCAAAATGTTTGGCAGCATGTGTTGCACCTTTATCCCTAATAATACAGCTCCTGGAGGGACCGTGACCAGAGCCTTGGAAGGACTGACTGCTCTATCGAATGAATTAGCGGAAAACTCAGGTATTACTGATCCATTCACAACCTGGCTTGAAGGATGGTTTGGTAAATGGACTGGACTTATTACATCATGTTTGATTTCAATCGCTGTGGCTTTGGCTGTTTTGGTCACTTGTGGATGCTGCTGTATTCCCTGTATTCGAGGACTTTCACAAAAACTGATTGAAACTGCCGTCTCAAGAACGATGTATCAAACCCTTCCTACCTCTGAGGAGACCTATGTGGACATTGAAGCTCAACTTAATGACATACAGTCTGAAAGTGTATAACACAGGGACTATTATTGAAATGTGTTGAGATAAAATAGTCACACAAAGAGGAGGGAATGTTAGAAAAGTTTTAAATGTTTATTGTGTGACTATTTGGAAAACAATCCTGAGACTGGTTTTTAATTCCACCTATGAGCACTTTGCATTAATTGTTATGTATGTTTTTACTAACTTCACAGTAAGACTTCAGGATGATTGCAGTATAACCATGTATGGTAACACTAAGGCCGCGTACACACGAAGGGACAATCCCGCGGGATTATCCTCTGGACTGAAGTCCAGAGGATAATCCCCTCGTGTGTGGGCGCCGGCGGACTTTTTGGCGCCAAAGTACGGCGGACTAAAGTTTCAGGTTTTGTTCTCAAATTATCCGCTGGACTTGGAAGTCCAGCGGACAATCCCGCCGTTAGTGGGCAAGTCCGCGGGACTTTTGAAATGAACGGACTTGCCGCTCATCGGCAAGTCCGTTCATTTAGCACGTGACTTCAGGTTACGTAGCTAGCGTAGGCAGTTACTGCCGCCGCGCTAGCTCCGTGACCTGGCATGGATTTAAAGGGAATCCCCACGCCGAAAAAACGGCGTGAGGGTTCCCCCCAAATCCATGTCAGACCCTCATCCGAGCACGCAGCCTGGCAGGCCAGGAAAGGGGTGGGGACGAACGAGCGCCCCCCCCCCTCCTGAGCCGTACCAGGCCGCGTGCCCTCAACATGGGGGGTGCCCTGGGGAAAGGGGGGCCGTGCGGCCCCCCCACCCCAAAGCACCTTGTCCCCATGTTGATGAGGACAAGGGCCTCTTCCCGACAACCCTGGCCGTTGGTTGTCGGGGTCTGCGGGCGGGGGCTTATCGGAATCTGGGAACCCCCTTTAATAAGGGGGCCCCCAGATACCGGCCCCCCACCCTATGTGAATGAGTATGGGGTACGATGTACCCCTACCCATTCACCTAAGGTGTAAAATGTAAAGTAAAAAAAAACACCCACACTTTTGAAAAAATAGTTTATTGCACTGCTCCGGGGGTCTTCTTCCGTCTTGGGGGTCTTCTCGCCGGACTCCTCCCCTCTCTTCTGCTCTTTTACCTAGCTCTTTCACGAGGGGAGGTGTCCGGCTACCTTCTTCGTCGTCGCCGCCGCCGTCGTCGTCTGGGGGTCTCGATCCGCCTTCGGGGGTCTTCCGGGGGTCTCTTCTGTTCTTGCGGCGGTCGTCGTCTTCCGCGCCGCCGGCGCCTTCTTCTTCTTCTTGTCCTCCTTCTTGTCCTCCTTCTTGTCCTTCTTGTTCTTCTTCTTCTTCCGATGTTGACCCGACGCTCTCTCTGCCCGGAATGCCTGTGCCGCTCTGAGCTCGGACTTATATAGGGACATGGGCGACAGGGTCACATGCACATGTCACATGGTGACCCCGCCCCCTTGTGTTGTCACAGTCCCGGAGGATGCTGGGACTGTGACATCGCAAGGGGGCGGGGTCACCATGTGACATGAACATGTGACCCTGTCGCCCATGTCCCTATATAAGTCCGAGCTCAGAGCGGCACAGGCATTCCGGGCAGAGAGAGCGTCGGGTCAACATCGGAAGAAGAAGAAGAACAAGAAGGACAAGAAGGAGGACAAGAAGGAGGACAAGAAGAAGAAGAAGGCGCCGGCGGCGGCGGAAGACGACGACCGCCGCAAGAACAGAAGAGACCCCCGGAAGACCCCCGAAGGCGGATCGAGACCCCCAGACGACGACGGCGGCGGCGACGACGAAGAAGGTAGCCGGACACCTCCCCTCGTGAAAGAGCTAGGTAAAAGAGCAGAAGAGAGGGGAGGAGTCCGGCGAGAAGACCCCCAAGACGGAAGAAGACCCCCGGAGCAGTGCAATAAACTATTTTTTCAAAAGTGTGGGGTGTTTTTTTTTACTTTACATTTTACACCTTAGGTGAATGGGTAGGGGTACATCGTACCCCATACTCATTCACATAGGGTGGGGGGCCGGTATCTGGGGGCCCCCTTATTAAAGGGGGTTCCCAGATTCCGATAAGCCCCCGCCCGCAGACCCCGACAACCAACGGCCAGGGTTGTCGGGAAGAGGCCCTTGTCCTCATCAACATGGGGACAAGGTGCTTTGGGGTGGGGGGGCCGCACGGCCCCCCTTTCCCCAGGGCACCCCCCATGTTGAGGGCACGCGGCCTGGTACGGCTCAGGAGGGGGGGGGGCGCTCGTTCGTCCCCACCCCTTTCCTGGCCTGCCAGGCTGCGTGCTCGGATGAGGGTCTGACATGGATTTGGGGGGAACCCCCACGCCGTTTTTTCGGCGTTGGGATTCCCTTTAAATCCATGCCAGCTTGCGGAGCTAGCGCGGCGGCATTTACTGCCTACGCTAGCTACGTAACCTGAAGTTACGTTCGAAATGAACGGACTGCTCCGTGTGTGGGCAAGTCCGTTCATTTTCAAAAGTCCCGCGGACTTTTGGCCGGCGGATTATCCGCTGGAGAAGTCCGTGCGTGTGTGGGCAAGTCCACACCCTCGGAAAGTCCAGCGGACCTAGCCGGAAAGTCCAGCGGATTGTCCGCTGGACTTAGGTCCGCCGGCAAAAGTCCGTACGTGTGTACGAGGCATAAGATTGTAAAGGAAACACAGTACTCACATAATAAAAGGTAAATATCGAATTTCACCCAGATAAGTGAAACTGTGATTTCCTCAGCCAATAGGAAAATAGGGGCTGGGTTATGAAGGTTTAAGATAACGAAAGATATTGCCTTTGTTCATCCCTTGCCGAACTTTTGGTGTGTAAGGAAGGGGATCCTAATGTGTTAACATATTAGAAATACATTTTTTACTTCTTAATACATCTCGAGTTGACTGATCACAAGCTGAGGATATTCCTAACAGTGATATGGTTGGATGTGGTGTTTTGGTCTAAGGGATATGCGAGGGAGCAGAATAAGATGTTTTACCAAGTGTGCCGTGGTGTCAGCATCTATTCCCCTTTATATTTTAGATGAATATAAATATATAAACCATAAAACCTTATTCCATTAGAAATGACAATAAAACACCATAAATCCAAATAAATTATGCAATAAAAAAATGCAATAAAAAACACAAGTGTTTAAAACAAGTGAATAGAACCTGATTTGTTTCTTTGGTACATATACCGTGACAAGTAAACGAATAAAATAAAAGGTTAAATATTGGTGATAAAAATGGACTCAACAACGGTTGAGGTAATAAGTGCTGAGTGAAAAGAACTTATATACGTGAATAAATAACAGTGAAGTCCATAAAAAATGGTTAGTGATCAGGTGAATGGCACTGGATCCAACAGGTGACTCTGTTTGGTGTGCTAGGTGGGGTGATGGTTGTCTGATGGCTCTCGAGCCTAATGGAACAAAGTCTGATCCTACCAATTCCGATCGTGTGTAGCGAATTCCGACGGACAAAGTGCCACGCATGCTCAGATCACATTACAAGACCAAAGCTATTGGCTACTAGCCTCTACGTAGTCCCAGCGTAGGCAACAAACGTCACCACGTTCAGAATGATCAGATTTTCCGACAACTTTGTCCGACCATGTGTATGCAACACCAGTGTCGGACTAAATCCGTCGGACCAAATCCAATGGATTTGGTGGTCGGATTTTCCGACCGTGTGTATGGGGCTTTAGAGTGGGTGGTGTCGGGTGAACCAATCTAGTTTGTTGGGATTGAGTATCCCGTTTTCTGGAATGCCTCAAAGAATGTCTGTTTTTGTGTTTAGCTCTATTGAAGGCCTTCTTTAAGCAGGTTTTGCTGTAACCCTGTTCTTAACTTATTGGCTCATATTTAGAAATCTCTTTCCTGGTGCAATTTCTCCTTAACCTTAAATATTGTCCATAGGGAATACTTTGCACCAAGGGTTTGGGAAGGGCACTGGCTGCTTGTAATATTGTATTGGCTGACGAGGGTTTCCTGTACAGGTTAGAAAAAAGGTTACCCTGGTCATCCACCCCAATATATGCTTCTAAGAACAAGTTGGTCCATAAAAGGTATCCAACTCTAGTCTTGTGCCATCCCAAATCATAAAATTGTTAATGTACCTGTGCCACAAAACGATGTGGCACAGGTTCACTGATGCGTCCTCATTGAAAAGCACATGGCGCTCCCACCCCCCCAGGTACAGGTTGGCCTACTTTGGGGCACACCGTGTCCCTATTACAACCCCCTACACCTGGAGGAAGTGGGAGCCCCAGAACACAAAAATATTATGAAAGAGGATATGTTCCAAGAGCCGTAGGGCAAAAGAATTGTAGGCCCATATGGATCTCCGTTTCTCCTTTACTTCATCGATTTTACTTCTAGGCCTTCTTGTGTGGTATTGAGCTATATAAAGCCTCAATGTCAATTGTAACCAACCACAAATCCCGGGGGACCAGAAGGTCCTCCAGGATGCACAGCAGGTTCCTTTTATCTTGTATGTATGATGAAAGGGAGGAAACAAACAGTCTTAAATAGTTAAGTTTACTCGCACATTCGGTCAGGCAACCCAGACCGGACACAATTGGCCTGCCTGGGGGGTGTACAAGTTTCTTGTGGATTTTCGCCAAGGCATAAATTGTGGGAGTGACCGGATGTTTTACATTTTAGATAATTCCAGGTGTCTTTATCAATAAGGCCCATAGAATAGGCCACATTGATAATGACCATGTACTTTTCATGGTATCTAGGGAGGATAATTTCAGAGATCAGTTTATACCATTCCTGGTTAGCAAGTATCTTTTGGCACATGGTGATATATTGGCTTTTTTTCCATCAACACCACATTGCCCCCCTTTTCCAAAGGCTTAATAATCAGATCTGGATTATTTTCCAGCTTGTTTACAGCTCTTTGCAAGGATGGTTTCAAATTGCAAGGTCCGGATTGGGAGGATACAATGTGGTTGATGTCACGGCTGACCTTTTGCACAAAGGCCCAGATATTAATATTAGATTGTAGTGAGGGAAAGAATTGTGATTTATTTTTAAAGTAATTGGAATATCCTCCTCTGTGGAATCATTACTGTTCTCTACATCATCGACATCCAATTGTCCCTGCTTATACATCAGCATCATCATCCAACTGTCCCCCCTTATAGAGCAACATAAGATCCCTTAAGGCTCGCTAGTCCTGTATGGTGAAATCTTTCCACGGTTCGCTGTTTGCTTTTGAAGGCCGAGGGTGTCCTATAGTCCTTGTCATGCATTACGTGTAACAAAAGCTTTCTGGCAAAAAGGTTTATGTCCTTGATAGCTTCACATTTATTGATATTTTGATATGGGCAAAAACTAAAGCCCAGTTGTAGGACCTTTTTATCTCAGCAGACAGCAGGTAAGAGGAAAGATTGATCATTTGCATCTCATCAGATTTTAGTTTCTTCATTGCAAACTTTTCCAGATAGCCCTGTTTCTTGGCTTCTCCTAAAGAGGGAAACCCCTATAATTTTGGGGACTGTACCTTGCTGGAATTGGTTTTTCCACTCATGTCCGTTTTTTACCATCATTTCTCTTGTGTTCATCTGTGACTATGAAAGAAGAAAAAGATCCACCACCAGTTAATTGATCACCACCACCTGTGATATTTTTGAAAGAAAAAGGGTTAGACAGACCCGAAAATGTGCCTGAATAAGTATCCTCAGGTTGTTATTTAGATCCGGTGACGTCACGGACATCAACGTCACCGGACTCCTCCCACCTTCCCCAAGTGCCTCTGTCTGCTAATGAAGGGAAGGGGGAGGAGTCTGGTGATGTAACTGAACGTAACGTGTGCGGGGGAGGAGCTACGCATGACGTCACCCGCTGCTGCCCTACGGAACTAACACGATTGTCGGCTTTACATGCTGTGTTTTTATCATCTTTATGTGAGTAGTTTGTTTGAACACAAAAATGTAATCTTATACTTAAGCGGTGAGCACTTAGATCTTTTCTTTCTGCCCATGACCTGGCGTCCTTGCTGAGATCTAAGGAGACGTGAGAGAAGTTTATGGTGTTTATTAACCCTTTTGATACCTGCTTGCATGACCACCTGTTTGCACAGGGGTCCATGCCATAAGGTGAGAGTGATTAGTTAGACTGGAGGTGGAGGGATTGTCACACTACTGTGGGAAAAAAAATGACTTACGTCAGTGCTACAGTTAGAATTTAAATCTTATTTGTGTGAACTGTGAAGTTAAATCATGGATTGTGGAAACTAACTAGTGTCCGGTGATTGTATATGGTGTATACCACATTTACCACTGACTAATGCAGAGTTGCAATGCAAGGAGATCAGCTAAAAGTAGTTGGATCTGTATGTGCGTTTATAATTAATCAAAATTAGTCGATTAATCGAACATTTATGTTTCCCTCGTCCCGTGTGTATGGGGGCTTTTATACATGGTGAGAAGAAAGTGAAGTCATAGAGAAGTCAGTGTCTGACTCAATGTGCTCATTAGTGTTCCCTTGTGGTCGCCTAAATTGTGGGCATCCTGGTCTATTTTTTTCCCTAAATGGGATGTGACCATTTGTAGGCTTGGCCAGTGCTATAGGTCAAAAGGTCACTGGATAATTTCTTGTTTTTTTTACCTGGTAATGATTTTTTATTTTTTTGTACAAATTCTTAAAGAGACTTTTTAATATCGTAGTTTTGATGTTTTTTATGCCTAAATCTAGTGTAATGCCACGTACACACGGTCGGAATTTCCGATGGAAACAGTCCGATGGGAGCTTTTCCGACCGTGTGTATGCCCATCGGTCTTTTTCTGTCGGAGTTTCCGACGGACTTTGGATTGCGAACCTGTTCTTAATTTTTCCAACGAAAAACCTTTCTATCGGATTTTCCGATTGTGTGTAGGCAATTCCGACACACCAAAAATCACACATGCTCAGAATCCAGTACGAGACGGAACCGCTCGGTCTGGTAAAACTAGAGTTTGTAATGAAGATAGCAGATTCTTCACACTGTAATTTTTTTAATTGTTCAATGCCGCGCATTCTCTTCTTTATAATGCTAGAAGAATGAAGTTGTTTTGCTGCTCATATTCACAAACTTATTTCTTTATTATTTCTAGGTCTTTCCTGAATAATATTTATTTTAGAATTTAAGCCAGATCTGCCTAAAATATATATATATTTTTTTTTTAAAGTGCTTTTTTTTCTTTAATAACCACATTTGTGTTATTGTATTATTTTCTCATGCTCTCCTTTTTATTTTTTATGTTACGTTTCCACAACACCATTATTATGCATTATTTGTAAACCTGTTTGTTGTTGATGTCCCTTGTTAATTTTGACATTGTATTTTTGAAATGTACCCGCCTACTCATCCAAAATAAATTGATTTGCTATTTGTAAAAAAACACATAGGCAAGTATTTTCTGAAACCAAAAAATAGAAAATTGTATACTCACCTTTCCGTAATTTTCCTTTCCTGGTGCATCTTCATGGCAGCATACATATGGGTTGTGACTCCGCCCCCACAACCTGAAAGGACTGGTTAACTATAAATCAAAGACAGACCCGGCTCACAGCATTCTCTGTAACTCTCACTATTTGGCTGCCATGAAGATGCACCAGGAAAGGAAAATTACGGAAAGGTGAGTATACAATTTTCAATTTTCCTGGTGCATCATGGCAGTATACATATGGGGACTAACTCGCCATACGGGAGGGTGCAAGAAAATTTTATAATCAATAGCGCAAAGTATGCACCATGATTTTTCCAATTTACTGTCGCGAGTCGGGTTCACCTATTAAAGTGTAATGTCCTGGAAGGACCATATTGCTGACTTGCAAATACCTCAGGATACTCAGAGCTGAGCTGTCCACAGAGCTGCCACTGCCCTAATTAAATGTGCTCTGAAGACCTCCGAAACGGGAAGGCCTTGAAGAGTAGGCTCTTTTAATTGTCTTAATCTAGGAGGTGACTGAGCATTTGATGCTGACTGACCCTGCCTTAGGCCACGCTGGAACCGAGAACATATTTCAGCTTTCCTAAATGAGAAGGTAGCTGCCAAGCAGGCCACCAGCCTTAGCTCAACATCCAGGGGATGTGGTTCTCTCACTCAACCAAGAAAAGAATGCAAATTTACTTCCTGGTTAAATTGGAAGGATAAAGACACCCCATGGATAAAAGCAGTCTGGAGTTTTAGGACCATTCTGTTCTGTCTGGGTATAATGTTAATTGAGGCTCCTTGAGTACAAAGCCTGCAGTTCTGACATCCTTCACAGAGGTTGTAGCAACCAGAAATATGGTATTTAGGGTTTGCAGAGTGTAGTCAATTCTGTAGGATAGAAATTAGGCCTTGATAGAAATGGGGACCATAAGCAAGTTCCACATAGGGAACAATGGTTTCCTGTGAGGCCTATAACTTCATGCAAGAATTTTAAGAATTGCATCATTAAAGGGTTAAGGACTCCTTAGACCTCTGCAAAGTGCAGACAAGGCCGAACTTTGAGCTTTTAAACATATTTGAACCTATGCCCCTGATTAGCCCCAGTTGTAAATACTGTGGAGAGAGAGAGAAAAACTCTGACGTTTTTTCCGACGGAATTCGCTCAAGCTGTGTTGCCTTCACGCGATCACACCAAATTCCGACGGTCAATAACACAGCGGCATAAAACACGTTCAACAGCACTATAAAAGGGAAGTTTAATGCTTCCGAGCATGCGTCAAATTGTTTCCGAGCATGCGTCGGAATTTTGCGTGTCGGAATTGCATACACACGATCGGAAAATCCGATAGAAAGGTTTTCCGTCGGAAAAATTGAGAACAGGTTCTCAATTCAAAGTCCGTCGGAAATTCCGACAGAAAAAGACCGTTGGGCATACACACGGTCGGAAAATCCGATGAAAAGCTCCCATCGGAAATTCCGACCGTGTGTACGCCGCATAAGGATTCTACCCTTCCACTGTTGTCTAGGCATAATACAAATCTTAAGGAGAAAAGGGGTAAATACTGCGCTGAATGTGGTTATATTGTTAAAGCTGCCAGCATTGCCGAAAGATTATCGGTGGATCAGGGTTGGTATATGTATAAATGCGGCGCTGAAAAAGAGGATAGTACCTGGGGAGAAAGTACTTCTGTGGTATGGTTGGATGTGGTGTTTTGGTCTAAGGGATATGCGAGGGAGCAGAATAAGATGTTTTACCAAGTGCGCCGTGGTGTCAGCATCTATTCCCCTTTATATTTTAGATGAATATAAAAATATAAACCATAAAACCTTATTCCATTAGAAATGACAATAAAACACCATAAAACCAAATAAATTATGCAATAAAAAATGCAATAAAAAACACAAGTGTTTAAAACAAGTGAATAGAACCTGATTTGTTTCTTTGGTACATATACCGTGACAAGTAAACAAATAAAATAAAAGGTTAAATATTGGTGATAAAAATGGACTCAACAATGGTTGAGGTAATAAGTGCTGAGTGAAAAGAACTTATATACGTGAATAAATAACAGTGAAGTCCATAAAAAATGGTTAGTGATCAGGTGAATGGCACTGGATCCAACAGGTGACTCTGTTTGGTGTGCTAGGTGGGGTGATGGTTGTCTGATGGCTCTCGAGCCTAATGGATAGAGGCTTACCAGATGGATTGGACTTGAGGGGACATATGCCTCACAAGTCGCAAGCGCTTTAAACCTTAGGGGGTTTTTGTGGCAAATCTCCGCTCCACACGATGGCTCCAAAGGCTCGTCCAGGTGCCGTAATGGTCAGTGGTCACAAGGAAAGATGTATCGTGTAGGGAATGGGCATCAATGATCCGTGTGGTCAACCGTATTATGAAGTCATGATAGAAGAAAAGACTTGCATAGCATAATAACGTTTGAAAAGGTTTTTAATAGTATAAAAACAGATTAAAAATAGATTAAAAACACTCACATTTGGTAGGTTTAAAACAGGCCTGTTTATAAATTAAAGATGGCGTGGTGCTGTCGCTCTGGTCCACCCGACGTGTTTCGTCCGCATAGACGTCGTCTGGGGTGTGGACCACAAGCACCAGCAGCACGCTTTTATAGGGAGTGTGACCCCAAAGTGGAAATTCGAGTGTATAGACCAGAAGTGACGTCACTTCCGGTCTGCCGAAATAATTGTAAATATGTGCTGTTATTTAAATATATATGCACCGTCTTAATAATGCATATTATTTATAATTTAGAAATGCTGCCATTATGTTTTTTTTTTTCGTAATATAGTACTGTGTGGCTATGAGACAGGCTTCCGCAGCGTCAGCGTCACTGTGACCTCCACCGCTCCGTCCACGTGACGGCCTGTGTAACCAAGCCTTACTGTGGATGTATTGGATCGGTGGTGCATTGCCGCTGCGCCGAGTATGCCAAGCTTCATTTTCGTATGGGGCAGGCGTGACGTAATGACGTCAGACCCCCAGAACGCGGCCGGAACCAAGCCTCCTTTTCAAACCTTAATGGTTGTGGAGCATAGTGTGTATCCGGATCACATGGTGCACTTTGAGAACGTTCTATGCTGACACCAGGGGCGGAGACAAAAGGTCTCGAAGCCCGTGCATATTACAACCCCGCAGCTGAGACGTTGAATTGATTAGGACATGGAAAGGGTATTAAATTGTATTAAATTTTGAGTGAGATATATTTCCATTTAGACATAAATGCAAAGGAAGAGAGTAAATGACACAATGGGGTGACACTAATGTTATCATAGTATACATTGTGCTATATACAATACATGTGAATCTTATGTATGTGCAATATCTTATATCGGGCATTGGGGTATTTTCTATCAAAGATTCTTGAATTACATAAATTATGATAAATGAATTATAAATGCAGTAAAATAAATTATATACATAAAAATGTAAAGCATTTGTGCAATAAAAACCGGTGAAGGTTGATATTTAAAATTCTAAGAATCTCATAAAATGTAGAAAAATTGTAAGAATTCCATAAAATGTAGAAAAAATTATAGATATAATACTTTAAAAGGAATTATGCCCCATAGTGGTTTTAAAAGTAGTTTAAATATTAAAAGGTGGAAACATGGATTTGTTTAGTTTAAAAGATGTGTGTATGGACTGAAAATTATTTTATCGTGAATTTTCATATGGACGTTGTGGGTTATGCTTTATTTATAAATGCATTTATGTCCCAGTCAATGTTCATACCTGATGGAAAATGGGACTGTAGTTGGTAAATCCAGAAAGTTTCCAACTGTGAAACCCCTCTAGTTTTAGCTCCTCCCCTCCAAGGTGCTATAAATTTGTCGATGATGGTAAACTGGGTACCTCTGGGGTCTCTATTATGGTATTGGCGATAATGCCTGGGTACCGTATGTTTAGTACTCCCACTCTTTATTTTAGAAATGTGTTCTGATACTCTTGTCGTAAAAGAGCGAATGGTGCGGCCAACATATTGTTTTGAACATGGGCAAGTTATTAGGTAAACCACGTGTGTGGTGGCACAAGTGCAAAAATGTTTAATCGGATATTTTACTTTGGTGACGGTGGACTCAAACTGTTTAGTTGTGCATCTCCCCTTCACATTATAGTGGCAAACTATACATTTCTTACATGGATAGTACCCTATGAGGTTGTGAAAAAAAACTTAGTCTTGTGGGGGGATTGATAGTTGTAGGGGCAATTTGGCTTTTGAGTGAAGGTGCCCCTTTGTATATTACTTTAGCATTGTCCGGTAGGAGAGGGCCTAGAACTTTGTCATTTTTTTAAATGTTTGGCCAATATGGATTTGACTTGTTTATGTTGAACAGAATAGCCAGTTAGGAAGGACCATTTGAATTTCTCGTCTGGGGCAGCTCGGGGTCTGTCAGCCAGAAGGGATGTTCTATCCGTTTCCACGGCGCTCATTAGATCTTGATCTACGTCTCCCATGTTGTATCCCTTCTCTTTGAATCTCTCGCGTAAGGTGTTGGCTTGTGTTTTGAAAGTATCCAGATCAGTGCAATTTCTCCGTAGTCGGAGGAACTGGCTTTTAGGGACTGATCTAAGCCAGCTCCTATGATGGCAACTATCTATAGGAATGAATCCATTGCAGTCTGTGGTTTCAAAATGAGTGCTAAATTTAAAACTTCCATCCATTAGTTCGATTTCTAAATCTAAAAAATGAATTTGGTTACGGCTTGATTCATGGGTGAGTATGATGCCGCGGTCATTATTATTCAGGAATGTAAAAAAATTGTCCAGTGATTCTTGCGACCCTTTCCAAAGGAGGAGGATGACATCAATATACCTGTCCCAGAGTTTAAGTTCCGGTCTAGCTGTGGCATAGATGACATTCTCCTCCCACTTGGCCATAAAAATATTCGCTAGGCTGGGGGCAAATTTGGCCCCCATGGCAACTCCCTTTTCTTGTGAAAAAAATTTCCCATTGAACCAAAAATAATTATGATTAGTTGCAAAAGAAAGAAGTTCCATAATAAAAATTACTTTGCCTTCTGATTAAGGTAGGTTCCCGTTTCAAAAAAGTTTTAACTGCTTCAAGTCCATGTGAATGTGCAATGCAAGTATATAGGGATGCTACATCTGCAGTGGCCATAATGAAATACAAATCTTGCTCCTCTTGCTAAAAAGGAGTGAATGGCAGAAGTGCTTTGAACACTACTCGGTTCAAGAAAATTCAGTACTATTCCTCATAAACTTAACATCCCATAACCTTTCTAGGTGGAGTCTGATGTGATAATGTCTGAAAACAATTGGTCATTTACGAAGAACCAAGGATACTCCGGCACTGTTCTGCTGGAAGAGACTTCACTCCCAATGCACCTTTGGCTTCCTCTGTTAGGCCCCTTTCACACCGGGCGTTTTTCATGCGGTACAGCGCTAAAAATAGCGCCTGTTCACCGCATGAAAAAATCCGGCCCCTTTAACTCCAGTGTGAAAGCCGGCGGGCTTTCACACTGGAGCGGTGCGCTAGCAGGACGGCAAAAAAAGTAAGTCCTGCTAGCAGCATCTTTGGAGCGGTATAGGATCGGTGTGTTCACCGCTCCTATACCGATCCTTCCCATTGATTTAAATGGGAAACCGCTGTAAAACCGCGGCAATACCGCCGCAAAGCGCCGCTACGGCGGCGCTCTGCGGGGGTGGTTAACCCTTTTTTCGGCCGCTCGCGGGGGGGTAAAACCGCACCGCGAGTGGCCGAATACCACGGTTAAAACGACGGTTAAGCAGCGCTAAATATAGCGCTGCTTTACCGTCACCGCGGCTCCCCGCCCCAGTGTGAAAGGGGCCTTAGAGGATGGAAATTCCCTTGTTTCAGTTCTACTGAATTTTTCCCATCGCTATTGCAGACAATAAGACCTTTGTGAATGCCCTGGGGGAGATGTACAGACCGAAGGGGAGGAACTCACTGGTAGATGAATTGAGGATGAATTGGGACAAGTAGGTGTCTGATAAACCTACAGAAGAATCCTGCCTCCCAGATTTATGAATAATATAATTGATTGGAGGTTTCCCATCTTGCACAACTCTAATTTCCTGTGCTGCTTGTCAAATTTATTTATTTTTTATTTTTCTAGGAACAGAGGGGAACCAAATCCTCATCTCCTCTGGGTATCCAGAACCTTAAACGATTGCTTGTTTTTTTTTTTTTGATCCAGCTCCAAACTGGAACAGAATTTTTTACTTTTCCATCAACTCTGGTAGCCTGGCTGACTGGAAGAGATTGAAAGGTGGACTTCCCACCTGTCAATGTTATATGATTGTTATGCTCATTGAATTATCCCCCTGCATGGGTGAGTTTTCATGTTATACTTTTTTGATAAAAAATGATTGTAACCAGAAAGGCAGACCTCCACTGAACTTCCACCAATGTCACGCCAATATAGCTGATATGGCCCACTGATCCTGAAGGTTTTCCCTCCAGGTGCACTCTTAGAAGGGACTTCCGCTGTACTCCTAGGACAGGAGCCTTAGATCTTTTAAGGCTTCAATAATGAAGATTGGGTACTTCTCCAGTTAGTTTACTAATCTTTTCCCCCTTAGGATTGTGCCTCCTGGTGTCTACTTGGGAGTCGCCACCTTTATGCTGGACCTTTTGAGTTTTCTGTTTTTTTGTCAGATGATATTCGCCCTAACCCTCTAATGGTCACTAGGGATGAGCCGAACACCCCCGGGTTCGGTTCGCACCAGAACCTTCGAACGGACCGAAAGTTTGTGCGAATTTTCGAACCCTATTCCTTACAATGGACGCGAACGTTCGAAATCAAAAGTGCCAATTATAACGGCCAATATGCATGTTAATGTCATAAAACAGGTTTGGGGACCCGGGTCCTGCCCCAGGGGACATATATCAATGCAAAAAGAACTTTTAAAAACTAACGTTTTTTCGGGAGCAGTCATTTTAATGATGCATAAGGTGAAAAAAAAAAGTGAAATATTCCTTTAAATATGGTACCTGGGGGGTGTCTAAAGTATGCCTGTGAAGTGGCATGTGTTTCCCGTGTTTAGAACTGTCCCTGCACAAAATGACATTTGTAAAGGAAAAAAAGAAGCCATTTAAAACCACTTGCGGCTTTAATGTCATGTCTTGTCATGGCAATATGGCTGAAAATCCTTGAGAAAAATGGCATGGCTACCCCATCTAGCCCCCCCCCCACCCCCCCACCCCAGCCCCTTTGGGTCTTGTATATGGATATTAAGGGGAACCCCGCACCCAAAATAAAACCCTATACCTACAACCCTATATACTCTGAACAGCAGTATACAGGCGGTGAAAACAAGACAGGGACTGTAGGTTTGTTTTTAAGTAGAATCTGAACAGGTACATTTTTAAGTGTAGCGCCATCCAAAAAAAATCTATTTTTAAGCTTTTTGGAGAACATAGGGAGGGGTTATCACCC
Organism: Lithobates sylvaticus; assembly: GCA_028564925.1. Taxonomy (NCBI): domain Eukaryota; kingdom Metazoa; phylum Chordata; class Amphibia; order Anura; family Ranidae; genus Lithobates; species Lithobates sylvaticus. Next base: position 268,803,399 of record CM053029.1, read on the forward strand.
CTGTAACATTTGCTGTCTTTGCACATCTGTTCAGAACATTTCACCTCACTTTCCGTCCCAATGACAAATGTTTTTGGAAAAGTGGGGTTTTAATTGAAACAAGGATTGGTGATAAAGCATCAGTAGAGAGGAGATACCTTTTTCCCAAATTAAATCTAACAGGATAGAATTTCCCTTCCTAGGGGTAGATTTCCTCTCACTTCCTGTTTTCTCCTTCCGTTTGCAAGTAGGAGTCGTTTGTAAGTTGGATGTTTGAAAGTAGAGGCCTGCCGTATATACTCTGCAGAAATTTGCCCCATTAGATGTTGGTGTAGCCACAACACTGTAAGCCCTCACAGTTACTCTTGGTGGGCACAGGAATTGGCCCTGCTGTGAATCATTAGATCAAGATTCGTAATCGCATGCACCTGTTGAACAGGGCAGAAAAATTGGGCCTTTGGTGGTGGTGGTGGACGGTGTTGCCACAAGACTGTAAGCCCTCACAGTTACTCTTGGTGGGCGCAGGAATGGGCCCTGCTGTGAACTATTAGATCAAGATTTGTAATTACACGCCCCTGTTAAATTAGGGGCTGAAAAATTGTGCCTTAGGCACTGGTGCTGGTGCCACAACACTGCAACCCCTCACAGATACTGTACTCTGAGCACAGCAATGAGACCTGTTGCAAAGCATTGCATAAAAAATTGTAATTACACGCCAACAGGGGCTGAAAAATTGTGCCTTAGGCACTGGTGCTGGTGCCACAACACTGCAACCCCTCACAGATACTGTACTTGGAGCACAGCAGTCAGACCTGTTGCGAAGCACTGCTTAAAAAAATTGTAATTACACGCCCCTGTTAAACAGGGGCTGAAAAATTGTGCCTTAGGCACTGGTGTGGTGGCACCCAGAAACAAAAATGTTCTTCCAAGCTATCAAGGAATGGATCATTGAAGAGGAGGAAGAGGATAGTCAGTGAACATAACAGGACAGTCACTCAGCATCAGCATAGGCAGTCTTGAAGGGATGGGACATTAAAAATTATTCAGTAATATCCGCTTCAGGTGCCTGGTAGCTGGTGGTGATCCTAGACTGATTCATCTTTATGAAGGTCAGTCGATCAACCGAGTCGGTGGACAGGCGCACCCTGTGATCGGTGACAAATCCTCCAGCAGCACTGAACACTGAATGTGCGTTCGGAAAGAACGCTGGATGCAGGACAGGCCTGTAGCTCAATTGCATACTGTGCAAGCTCTGGCCAGTGACCCATCCTCAAGACCCAGTAAGCCAGAGAATTTTCAGTGGGAAAGGTGTCCAAGTCTGACCTTGCCCCTAGGTGTTCCTGCACCATGTATATCAGACGCTGGCGATGGTTGCTGGAACCGATCATACCTTGGGGCTGCGGACTAAAAAAATTGTCTGAACGCATTGGTCAGACGTCCACCTTCCCCACCGCTCCTTCTGCTACTGACGGAAGCCTCAGCAACTCGTCGTCCAGGACCAGGAGTTTGTAACCTCCCAGTTTCTGGGAACGCGTTGCACAGACCTTTCTGCAAGGCCTCCCTGAGATGTCTCATCCTCTGCTCCCACTGCGACGGCAAGATAAGGTCCGCAACCTTACCCTTGTACCATGGATCAAGGAGAGTGGCCAGCCAGTAATGGTCCCTCTCCTTGATCCGAAGAATACGAGGATCCTTCCGCAGGCTTTGCAGGATCAGGGAGGCCATGCAACGTAGGTTAGCTGAGGCATTCGGTCCGGAGTCTTCTGGGTCACTGAGGACGACATGATCGCCAGCCACCTCCTCCCAGGCACGTACAAGTCCACTGGTTTTTTGGGACTGTACATCATCCCTAAAAGACTGCTGCTGCTGATGCTGAGTGCGAGGATCCACCTCCATGCTCTCACAATCCTCCTCCTCCTCCTCATCCTCTTCCTGTGTGGTGGGTGGGACAGAAGGAACACTGTCTGGATAAAGGGGGCCTTGAGAGGCAAGGAAGTCCTCCTCTTCCTGCCTCTGTTCTGCCTCAAGTGCCCTGTCCATTATACCACGCAGCGTATGCTCCAACAGGTGGACAAGAGGTACAGTGTCACTGATGCATGCACTGTCACTGCTCACCATCCTCGTGGCCTCCTCAAATGGTGACAGGACAGTGCATGCATCCCTGATCATGCTCCACTGGCGTGGGGAAAAAAATCCAAGCTCCCCTGACCCTGTCCTGGTGCCGTAGTCGCAAAGGTCATGTCACATATAAGACGGTTCTTGGGCCGGTTCAACTCCTTTTGCAGCTCAGCCAGCCGAGCACTGGCATTATACGATCGGCGGAAATGCACACAGACTTTCCTGGCCTGCCTCAGGACATCCTGTAAGCCTGGGTACCTGCCCAAGAACCGCTGCACCACCAGGTTGAGGATGTGAGCCATACAGGGCACATGGGTGAGCTGCCCCTGTCGCAGGGCGGAGAGGAGGTTGGTGCCATTGTCAGAAACTACCATTCCTGGCTTAAGCTGGCGTGGCGTCAAACAACTCTCGGCCTGCCCCGGCAGAGCTGCCAGCAGACAAAAAAAACAAAAACATATTTGGGAAGCACTCACCAATGCGTTTAAATTCAAGATGGTGCTGCCATAAGACCAACAAGCAATAGCGAACATATTACAGCGCACACATTCAAGAATGACGTTTCCTGCAGGGCTAGTTAAAAACACCTGAACATATTCAAAAAATACGGGGGTTTGGTCACACTATATGGTTATATAGTGCTAAGCCCACTTACTGCGACAAAGTACCCCGAATAAGTGGGTCCTACATTAGTAATAGAATGAAAGGTCCTGCGTCTCAACCATGGGAGCCAAACTCCTCTATGTGGGAGAACTGAAAGGACTCCTCCTATATACACTGGTGGCCACTAAATAAGAGGTAATGAAGAGGGGGAGGGGTGCTCTAACCCAAAAAAACCTGGTCAGGGCTTATTACAACATACAAAAACATATTTGGGAAGCACTCACCAATGCGTTTAAATTCAAGATGGTGCTGCCATAAGACCAACAAGCAATAGCGAACATATTACAGCGCACACATTCAAGAATGACGTTTCCTGCAGGGCTAGTTAAAAACACCTGAACATATTCAAAAAATACGGGGGTTTGGTCACACTATATGGTTATATAGTGCCAAGCCCACTTACTGCGACAAAGTACCCCGAATAAGTGGGTCCTACCCTAGTAATAGAATGAAAGGTCCTGCGTCTCAACCATGGGAGCCAAACTCCTCTATGTGGGAGAACTGAAAGGACTCCTCCTATATACACTGGTGGCCACTAAATAAGAGGTAATGAAGAGGGGGAGGGGTGCTCTAACCCAAAAAAACCTGGTCAGGGCTTATTACAACATACAAAAACATATTTGGGAAGCACTCACCAATGCGTTTAAATTCAAGATGGTGCTGCCATAAGACCAACAAGCAATAGCGAACATATTACAGCGCACACATTCAAGAATGACGTTTCCTGCAGGGCTAGTTAAAAACACCTGAACATATTCCAAAAATACGGGGGTTTGGTCACACTATATGGTTATATAGTGCTAAGCCCACTTACTGCGACAAAGTACCCCGAATTAGTGGGTCCTACCCTAGTAATAGAATGAAAGGTCCTGCGTCTCAACCATGGGAGCCAAACTCCTCTATGTGGGAGAACTGAAAGGACTCCTCCTATATACACTGGTGGCCACTAAATAAGAGGTAATGAAGAGGGGGAGGGGTGCTCTAACCCAAAAAAACCTGGTCAGGGCTTATTACAACATACAAAAACATATTTGGGAAGCACTCACCAATGCGTTTAAATTCAAGATGGTGCTGCCATGTTGGCTCATGTCCCCCAAACACACCAGCGCAAGCACGGCATGGCATCTTTTTGCCTGCATACTTGCGTAGCCCCTTGTACGCCTACGGAGCACCGTTGGTTCAGAGAACAGAGCACTTGAAGAGGCAATGGAGGAAGAAGAAGAGGAAGAAGAAGAGGAGGGGGTGGAGGAGAGAGGTGTGTCACAACCAGTAGTAGCATTTTGGAGGCGTGGTGGCGGAACAACCTCCAACACTACTGCACCTTGTTCTGCATCCCTCCCAGTTGCCAATAGAGTGACCCAATGGGCCGTGAAAGACAGATAACATCCCTGTCCATGCCTGCTGGACCATGAGTCAGCGGTAATATGCACCTTACCGCTGACCGCCCTGTCCAGCGAGGCATGGACATTGCCTTCCACATGGTGGTAGAGAGCCGGAATCGCCTTCCGTGAGAAAAAGTGGCGTTTGGGAACCTGCCACTGAGGAACCGCACATTGAACAAACTCACGGAAGGGGGCCGAGTCTACCAACTGAAAAGGCAGCAGTTGAAGTGCTAGCAATTTAGCCAAGCTAGCATTCAACCGCTGGGCATGTGGATGGCTGGGAGTAAACTTCTTTCGACGGTCCAGCAGCTGGGGCAGGGAAATTTGCCTGGTACAATCGGACGTCGGTGTACTGCAAGTACTTGGCTGTGACACACCTAATTCTACACCTTCATTCCTCTCAGAGCAGCTTTCAGAGAGGACTGAAGATATAGTGGGGATGGAGATCCCAGCTGATGAGGAGCAAGGAGAGGTCCTCTTTGTTCTTTGGTGTGGGTCTTTAATGTGCGCTTGCCAACGAGCTGCATGGCAGGTCGACATATGTCTGGTCATGCTTGTGGTGCCCAAGCGGCTGATGTTTTGGCCCCGCGAGATACGCTTGAGACATATGTTGCAAATAGCAGTGGTGCGATCTGATGCACTCGTCTCAAAAAAGGCCCACACCAAAGATCTTTTGTGATAATGTGCAGAGGCAGCGCCCTGCACAGGCGGAGCTCTGCGGTGTGATTCAGTTGGTGTGCTGGACTCCATGTGGAGTCAGTGACCTCATCATTCCCTCCCTCTTCACCACTGGAGCTGGCAGTAAGCTGCAGCTGGTGGAACATGACTGCCAGATTGCTGTCCTTCAGCATCCCCTCTCTCTGCGCGCACGCTACTGCCTTCCTTAAGCTGGGTATCATCATCCGAGCCTTCAAAACGCTGGGCATCCTCCTGGAGCATGTACCCAACACTGTGCTCAAACAGTTCGGGGGACTCCTCAGGAGGACATGGTGGGTCTAGGGAAGGGGTGCCTGATGATGCCATTGAGTACGCGTTGGCAGCTGCTCTGCCAGTACCCTGAGCCTGGGTTAGAGAGGATGAGGAAGGCTTGGTCATCCATTCTACCAAGCCTTCGGCATGATGCGGCTCAACATGTCCAGCTGCCGAAAACAAGGACAAGCGTGTCCCATGGCCACGTGCTGATGACGATGCACGACCACGTCCACGACCAGCACTGTTGTCTCTAGAAACAGAGCCTGCTTGCCCTGTGTTCTTGCCTCTGGACTGTCTGACTCTCCTTGGCGGTCTTCCAGGCATTGTAGTGGGTAGTGTATATTGTGCTGGAGTCACACAGCACACACACTAACTCCTGCAGATGGATGCCTTAGATGACAGCAACAGGGCCTTACGGCAGATAGAGGCTGCCTTAGATGACAAGAACTGGGCCTTACGGCAGATAGAGACTGCCTTATATCACAACAACTGGGCCTTATAGCAGATATGCCGCATACACACGTTCGGACTTTGTCCGCCGGACCTAGTCCGGCGGATTGTCCGCCGTACCTAGTCCGGCGGGACTTCCCCACACACGCCCGGACTTCCGAGCGTGTGACTTGCCCACACACGCCCGGACTTCTCCGGCGGACAATCTGCTGGAAAAAGTCTGCGGGACTTTTGAAAATGAACGGACTTGCCCACACACGGAGCAGTCCGTTCATTTAGAACGTAACTTCAGGTATACGTAGCTAGCGTAGGCAGTGAATGCCGCCGCGCTAGCCCCGTCACCTGGCATGGATTTAATGGGACTCCCCACGCCGAAAAAATGGCGTGGGGGTCCCCCCCAAATCCATCTTAGACCCTTATCCGAGCACGCAGCCCGGCAGGCCAGGAAAGGGGTGGGGACGAGCGAGCGCCCCCCCTCCTGAGCCATACCAGGCCGCGTGCCCTCAACATGGGGGGTGCCCTGGGGAAAGGGGGGCCGTGCACCCCCCCACCCCAAAGCACCTTGTCCCCATGTTGATGAGGACAAGGGCCTCTTCCCGACAACCCTGGCCGTTGGTTGTCGGGGTCTGCGGGCGGGGGGCTTATCGGAATCTGGGAGCCCCCTTTTATAAGGGGCCCCCAGATCCCGGCCCCCCACCCTATGTGAATGAGTATGGGGTACGATGTACCCCTACCCATTCACCTAAGGTGTAAAATGTAAAGAAAAAAAAACACACATTTTTGAAAAAATATTTTATTGCACTGCTCCGGGGGTCTTCTTCCGTCTTGGGGGTCTTCTCGCCGGACTCCTCCGCCATTTACCTAGCTCTTTTACCGAGCGGAGGAGGCCGGCTACCTTCTTCGTTGTCGACGCCGTCGTCTCGGGGTCTCGATCCGCCTTCGGGGGTCTTCCGGGGTCTCTTCTGTTCTTGCCGCGGTCGTCGTTTTCTGCGCCGCCGGCGTCGCCGCCTTCTTCTTCTTCTTCTTCTTCTTCCGATGTTGACTCGTCGCTCCCTCTGGCCGGAATGCCAGAGCTGCGCTGTGCTGGGACTTATATAGGGACAAGGGGACAGGGTCACATGCTCATGTCACATGGTGACCCCGCCCCCTTTTGATGTCACAGTCCCGGAGGATGCTGGGACTGTGACATCACAAGGGGGCGGGGTCACCATGTGACATGAGCATGTGACCCTGTCCCCTTGTCCCTATATAAGTCCCAGCACAGCGCGGCTCTGGCATTCCGGCCAGAGGGAGCGACGAGTCAACATCGGAAGAAGAAGAACAAGAAGAACAAGAAGAAGAAGAAGGCGGCGCCGGCGGCGCAGAAAACGACGACCGCGGCAAGAAGAGAAGAGACCCCGGAAGACCCCCGAAGGCGGATCGAGACCCCCAGACGACGGCGTAGACGACGAAGAAGGTAGCCGGCCTCCTCCGCTCGGTAAAAGAGCTAGGTAAATGGTGGAGGAGTCCGGCAAGAAGACCCCCAAGACGGAAGAAGACCCCCGGAGCAGTGCAATAAAATATTTTTTCAAAAGTGTGTGTTTTTTTACTTTACATTTTACACCTTAGGTGAATGGGTAGGGGGTACATCGTACCCCATACTCATTCACATAGGGTGGGGGGCCGGGATCTGGGGGCCCCCTTATAAAAGGGGGCTCCCAGATTCCGATAAGCCCCCCGCCCGCAGACCCCGACAACCAACGGCCAGGGTTGTCGGGAAGAGGCCCTTGTCCTCATCAACATGGGGACAAGGTGCTTTGGGGTGGGGGGGCCGCACGGCCCCCCTTTCCCCAGGGCACCCCCCATGTTGAGGGCACGCAGCCTGGTATGGCTCAGGAGGGGGGGGGGGCGCTCGCTCGTCCCCACCCCTTTCCTGGCCTGCCGGGCTGCATGCTCGGATAAGGGTCTGAGATGGATTTGGGGGAACCCCCACGCCGTTTTTTCGGCGTGGGGAGTCCCTTTAAATCCATGCCAGGTGACGGGGCTAGCGCGGCGGCATTCACTGCCTACGCTAGCTACGTATACCTGAAGTCATGTGCTAAATGAACGGACTTTCCGATGAGCGGCAAGTCCGTTCATTTCAAAAGTCCGACGGACTAGCCTACTAACGGCGGGATTGTCCGCCGGACTGCCAGATTGTCCGCCGGACTGCCAGATTGTCCGCCGGACTGCCAAGTCCAGCGGACAATTTTAAAACAAAACTTAAAACCTAGTCCGCCAGACTTTTGGCGCCAAAAAGTCCGCCGGCGCCCACACACGAGGGGATTGTCCGGTGGACTTGAGTCCAGCGGACAATCCCGCGGGATAATCCTTTTGTGTGTACGCGGCATTAGAGTGACTGAGGTGGTTTTATGTGTGCTGACACACACACACTAGCTCCTACGTGTGCTGACACACACACACTAGCTCCTACGTGTGCTGACACACACACACTAGCTCTTACGTGTGCTGACACACACACACTAGCTCCTATGTGTGCTGACACACACACACTAGCTCCTATGTGTGCTGACACAAACACACTATAGCTCCTACGTGTGCTGACACACACACACTAGCTCCTATGTGTGCTGACACACACACACTAGCTCCTATGTGTGCTGACACACACACACTAGCTCCTACGTGTGCTGACACACACACTAGCTCCTATGTGTGCTGACACACACACTAGCTCCTATGTGTGCTGACACACACACTAGCTCCTACGTGTGCTGACACACACACACTAGCTCCTACGTGTGCTGACACACACACACTAGCTCCTACGTGTGCTGACACACACACACTAGCTCCTACGTGTGCTGACACACACACTAGCTCCTATGTGTGCTGACACACACACACTAGCTCCTACGTGTGCTGACACACACACACTAGCTCCTATGTGTGCTGACACAAACACACTATAGCCCCTATGTGTGCTGACATACACACACTAGCTCCTATGTGTGCTGACACACACACACTAGCTCCTATGTGTGCTGACACACACACACTAGCTCCTATGTGTGCTGACACACACACACACTAGCTCCTATGTGTGCTGACACACACACACACACACTAGCTCCTATGTGTGCTGACACACATACCCACTAGCTCCTATGTGTGCTGACACACACACACTAGCTCCTATGTGTGCTGACACACACACACGCTAGCTCCTATGTGTGCTGACACACACACACTAGCTCCTATAAATCCCTGCCTGCCTGCCTTAGATCACAATGGGACAGAAGGTTATGGTGCAATGCTGTACTAACAGCATAGGACAGGGTGCTACTGCAATGCTGTACTAACAGCACGCACACACCAGACTAATCCCCAGAATGAAAGCACTTAGACTCAGCAGCAGCTAATGTCACCACTCAGCAGCAGTGCAATCAGCAGAAATGATCAGTATTCACTTCAGTATTAGTAATAATGAATTAGCAATGAATCAGCAATGGATCAGCAATGAATCAGCAGTCTGCCTATTCACACAATCAAAGCCGGAACACATGTGCACTAGGCCGACGGTGCGGCGGCCTTTTATACAGTGGGGCGTGTACTAAAGCCCCTGAGCTATAATTGGCTACAGGCGTCCTGCCTGTAGCCAATTATTGTTCTCCTCGCTGCCGGCGCTGTGATTGGCCAAGCATGCGGGGTGTGGCAGCAGGCAGGTAAAATCACCTGGTTGTATCCAGGATGGAAAATATGTATGCCCTAGATTCAGGTTTTATGCAGACTTATACCACTAGAGGGGAGTGCTGGGAGTCCTATAGGGGAAGAGTTAATGAGCCCAGCTGAAGTAAGTGGGCTCATTAAGACCTCTACAAAAAACCCCAGCATGCTTAGGGAGATGCTCCATCCTGGAACCAGTTTTGTGTTTGTATAGACTGGGGAGTGTGACTTCTGTTCTGTGCGGTGAGTTAATGCCTGTGTGGCAAACCTCTACAACAGAGATAGTGACTGGTGCAGCACAAGGCTGCACTCAGTTGATAGACAGGGAATATACATGTGTAGTAAGAGGTCAAGCTGACCAGGATTTCTTTTCATGTTTCTTTTTGTTTGGCTGCTATATTTTTCACTGCATGTAGCATAAATAAACCGCACCTTTGTTTTTTTCACCTACAATGCTGTCTGCTGTGCCTGATTTTGTGTTGTAAACCCATCCAGGGGGTCACACACACGAGCTAACGAGCTAACCCCTCACAGTTGGTGGAGAATCAGGGGCAGTTTTTTTTTTTTAAAGGCCAGCATGGAGGAGATACTGAGACAGCTGGCTCTAGCAAATGCAAATCAGCAGCAGACAAATGCGGGTTTACAAAGGAGCCTTGCAGCCCAGCAGCAGACAAATGCAACTTTGCAGCAGAGTCTGGAAGCTCAGCAGAAAGCTCACCTGCAGAGTCTGGAAGCTCAGCAACAAGCCCAGCAGCAATCTGAGGCCCGCTTCATAGACCTGTTGCAGAAGCAAGAGCAGAGTTTTCAACAACAAATAGAGACATTAATACAGCAACGTCCGCAGA
>CM053029.1:268813975-268831475 GCA_028564925.1 Lithobates sylvaticus
TGAGCCATGTTTGAACGATTCAAAGCCTGCTTACTCCGACCGCGTAAGGGGAACCCTTGAGTGCTGGATGCGGCATCGGTCGGAGTGTCATGGCGGGCAGCCCTGAATGTGCGTGCCGCTAGGTGGCTCCCGATCGTGTACAACCAAAAACGTGCGTGTAACTGTTTAGTGTTTCGAGACAAGCTGCGCGTGGTTCGTGAGCTACGCAGACCACAGCTTAGTGACATGATAAGCAGTGCATGGGAACGTAAAACATGGGAGCCAAAGCCCTACCTGCGACAGCCGAACCAGACTCTTTGTACGGAACTGCGACTCGGTGACACGAGTGCGACACGAAGGGACAACACGACTTACGAACACGGAACACGGGACTGCAACAACGCAAGGAGATGGACAGACGAAACGGAACTCACGAACCGGCACCAACAGCGCTTGTCTCGAACGAGTCGGTCCTAGATGTCTGACGTATCAGATATCTTGCACAGGAAACCGACAAAGACCAGCAGCCTTTGGGCTGCTTAAATACCCTCCGGGCTCCTCCCATAACTTCAGGCCGGTACCCGGCCTTCCAATATATATATATATATATATATGTGGAAGGCCAACATGGTGGCCTGAATTTATGGGAGGAGCCCGGGGTGGTATTTAACGGGCCCACTCGCCTGTGGTCTTCGTCGGTTTCCGGTGCGCGATATACTACGTCACTAAGCCGACTACTCGCTTTGCTAGCGTTCGTGAGTGCCAGGCGTCTCGTGGTTTGTTCCCGTTCGAAGGTTTTTGTACATTGTATCTGGCTCGGCTGCTGCAGGTAGGGGTCTCGTTTGACCATCATTTCACTTATGATCGTTAGTTACCTTGTCACGAATCTCGTTGTCCAAATACGTACGAGTCATTCATTAGTACCCGTACGTAGCACCCGCACCGCTATCTGCATAACAGTAGCCGGTCGCTCACGCATGACCACTGATTCGGAATCAGTCGCAGTAACATTTCACCACTTCCCTCAACTCGTTGTCGCTCGCAACTCCGACACAACGATTCGCAGCCCCAGCGTAGCCGAAAACGGTCACATTTCAGCCATTTCACCATTTCACGGTCACGCACCAACACGCCGGTTCGAATCTAACCGCATCCGATTCGTCCCGGTGTGTCCCAGCAGTCGAGCCCCATTTCAATACATGATCCAGGGTGCGGTCATTTCTAGCCTCAATTTTTCGACTCACCGGTCGAAAAAAAACACCTCTGTCATGGCATCGTTCCACTGTCACGTATCACGTTCCGATTCGAGTCCAGTCGCACCCCGGTGCCTCGATTCGTACCGGCGCGCCCCAGGTGCTCCCAGGCCCCATTTCATTTTGTGCTCCAGAGTCCGGTCGCTGTCGGTCGAAAAAATTTTAGGCTCACCGGTCGGCGCCTCTGTCACGAGAAAAACATTTCACCTCACGAATCACGTTTCGATTAGAAACCGGTCGCACCCTCGTGTACCGGTTTCGCCTCCGACGTACCCCAGGTTTTTGTCGGCCCCATTTCAGCAACCACTTCTGAGTCCGCCCGTCGTCGGTCGCAAAACCCGACCGACCGCTCCGCACCTCAGACACATAGAATGGTTCCCTTCGTTTCTCACCGTCAGGCCGCACCCCGCTTCGAATACGGTTGCACTGTGCACCGATTCGTACCGATGTGCCCTGGACATCCATTGGCCTCATTTCAGTACATGCTCCAGAAGTCTGGTTCGTTGCCCGCTCCCTGTCGCGGCTCCACCGGTTCGTATTTCTGTCATGTGTGTTGGAGATTTTGAACGACTATATTTTAAATGGAATTGGCTTGCCATGCCCCATCGGATGTATAAATATATATCAGGGAGATGTGTGTGTGTGTGTGGGGATGTGTATGTATGTATGTGTGTGTATATGTATATATATATATATATATGTGTGTGTGTGTGTGTGTGTGTGTGTGTGTGTGTATATATATATATATATATATATATATATATATATATATATATATATATATACTGTGTATATATATATATATATATATATATATATATTTTATTTATTTTTTTATGCCATGCTCCATGAGGTAGACCTTTTGATTTGACATTGGTTCGTTAATCCATAGATTGAGTGTCCCCAGGTGCTAATTGAATCTCCCTTTGTTCCAATAGACGACACCTTCTCCCCAGGGGCCATTGACATACTAATGTCATCTCTGGTTATCAAAACCAGCGGGTCATCAGTTCATCAACTGCCCCTGTGTTTTACTAGACGGAACGGCACCTTCTCCCCAGGGGTCATTAACATACTAATGTCAGACCTAGTTAGAACTAGTGATTCATTAATCTTTGAGACTGACTGGCAACAGTAGTTTTGACTTCAGAAAAGAACCAATCAAAGAGCTAGCCCAAGAACCAATCAAAGAGCTAGCCCAAGAACCAATCAAAGAGCTAGCCAAAGAACTAATCAGAGAGTTAACCCAGAGAGCCAATGAGCATTGAGACTCCAGAAGGGGGCCATTGGGCATATAAGTGAGAGTAGAGCTAGCTGCTCAGGCTCTTGAATCCCAGACCATCGGGTGGACGTGTAATGTATTTTGTGTATCTCTAACCTATTCCTATCTCTAATCTATCTTCTCTCCTAGGAATTGTCTTGATATTTTGATAATCATATTGATAAGTGTATATCTGTTGTAACCATATGGCCTTAAGTATCTTCGCCGCCTAAGCAACACTGTACCTGTACCATCACTTTAATTTTATGATAAGTTCTAAATTATTCTAACGTTTCTTTCCTGTATGAATAAATGTGATTGTTTATCTTTTCGCACTGTTATCGTACGTTTTTATTCTTATATAGACAAAGGTTTAATCACTTTATTTTTTTTGTATCTATAATCATTTAAGTAAGCTATAAAAATAGCTACAACAGATGGTGCCCCCTGTGTGAGGAAGTTTGACGTTTTGAGCGAATTGGCGATTTTATATGTGGAGGACAAGACAAACTACAAAAAAAAAAAAAAGGTAAGCCTTGTTTATATGTCTGCCTACCCTGTCTTTACATCCAAAACTAGCAAGCTTCTTTGAACACTGTTTATAGATATATAACCTTTTGTCTGCACTAATACTTTGATGAGACTGATATGAACTGTATAAGTGAAATAGATTGTACTGTGAGTGTATGAGAAGACAGCCTGCCTCAATTGGGCCAAAAATTGCAGGAGGGTGTCAGAATGAATGATATGGGCTCTGATTGGACGCTTGAAGGCAGTGAAAAGAACTAGGATCTGGGCCTTTCTGCCAACAAGTGCTTCTGGTTGACCCTTGCATGAGTCTAGGTCAAGACGCTTCCCAATCTTTGAGATTGAAATGCACCTGTGGGCCTAGGTCACACTGAATGATCTTGCTGTATATGAATCTATCTTTCTGTGTAAACTGCTAACTGGGGATCGTAAGCTTTGTAATTAGATCTGTAAACATGGGCTATGTTGTAACTGCTATAAATCATATTGCAATTAGGTGTGCATAAGTTAACTACCTCCCGTACTACAAGCACGCATAGGGTCTAAGTTGGTGCTAAACATTCTTCAGATAAAACCTTTCGTTAAGCATTTCTTTTAGAATACTTCAGAAAAGTCCACAGAGGGGATTAAACTATTATTTAGTTTGGGAAATCCCAAGTCTTGACCAGAGAGTAGCTACCTCTGAAGAAGGCAACCTTTAAAGAGGTTGGGGAATCAGTTTACGGCCTATAGTAAATATGGGTCTTGGGTTGTTAAATCAAGAGTGGGATCGCTGAACTAGGAGAAAGTATTCTAAAAGAGGTACTTTTAAGAGCCCTGTGGTACAGTCACTGCAGGAAGATGACACGAACGAAAGAAATGCGTGGAGTGCATGGATGGCAGAATATGTGAATAGTTTTAAGGGGAAAACGCACCAAGTGTTGAGAAGTAGGGACAAGCAGGAACAGCCAATAGTGCCACATCCCCAGAGTAGGGACAGTGATGAACAGGGGGACGATGAGGAATTGTCAGGATTGCGGCCTTATATAATCGCCCAGTCCTTGTTGGCGAGATACTCAGAAGCTGCTAGGAATTGTCATCTATCAGCAGATGACAAAAAGGTGAAGCCACCACTGGCTGCCAAGTTTAGCACCCCAATTAAAAGCCCCAATGAAGCATTGAACCAAAATGAAAGAGCGCATTTACTGGCTGCGAGACAGCGTTCTCCCCTAGACGTCAGTTAACTAGCAATTCCACTGCTGTAAGCAATAAGGGGAATTTGGCTACAGAGTACACGGCCTATGTCCCTTTATCCCCCCAAGTGAATAGCACCCCACAGCAAGGGTCGGGGTGGTGTCACTCCCATGCAGAAAGCATATCACCCAATGTATGCACACCTGTGCATCATGGGACTGTTAATGCCACACATCAGGGCACTTTGCAGTTGGATAAGGTGCCCCCACCTGGCAGCAACAATCTTCCCCAGTCTTATGAGGATTCTGTGACAGAATCCCAAAAGACCAATCCACAGCGGATATTTTTTTCAGATGACATATCTGTCTATCCTGTAAGAGAAAAAGGGATTTATGACAACAGTGGGAGATCCACGGGAAAGATGACACATCACGTGCCATGGACTCCCTCTGAGATGAAGGGATTTCTGAGTATTATCCCTCATCCAAGGACAGACCCTATTAAATTTGCCAAAGAGTTGCTGGACATCCAGGCAAGCTACAGTGCAAACTGGAGTGATACGCTTCAAATAATGAAAAGGGTGTGTGGAGATGGGGACTTGGATGAAATCCTTAGTAAAACTCATATTCCACGGACCCTGTATGTTGACTCCATTCATCTAGGAGATATACTTACTAAACAATTGGCTCAGTTGATCAAAACAGTCTATCCTCCTCAGTCTTGGACCAAGGTGTCAGGAGTGATCCAAGGTCCAAAGGAGGAGTGTATGACATACTACAATCACTTCAAACAAGCCGTAGAATCAGCTGGTGGGGACATTACTAACAGTGCCCTATCACCCATATTGATACATAGCTTCATTACCGGGTTGAGAGGACACATCAGGGAAAAAATTGATGACCGCAAATCCAGACTGGAGAGATAAGCCCCTCTCCTCTTTATTGTCCCTTGCCACCGCTATTGAAAGGAATACAGCTCCCTCTGCGACGGCAAGATAAGGTCCGCAACCTTACCCTTGTACCGCGGATCAAGGAGAGTGGCCAGCCAGTAATGGTCCCTCTCCTTGATCCGAAGAACACGAGGATCCTTCCGCAGGCTTTGCAGGATCAGGGAGGCCATGCAGCGTAGGTTAGCTGAGGCATTCGGTCGGAGTCTTTCTGGGTCATGAGGATGACATGATCGCCAGCCACCTCCTCCCAGCCACGTACAAGTCCACTGGTTTGTTGGGACTTGTACATCATCCCTAAAAGACTGCTGCTGCTGATGCTGAGTGCCAGGCTCCACCTCCATGCTCACACAATCCTCCTCCTCCTCCTCCTCCTCCTCCTCATCCTCTTCCTGTGTGATGGGTGGGACAGAAGGAACACTGTCCGGATAAAGGGGGCCTTGAGAGGCAAGGAAGTCCTCCTCTTCCTGCCTCTGTTCTGCCTCAATTGCCCTGTCCATTATCCCACGCAGCGTATGCTCCAACAGGTGGACAAGAGGGACAGTGTCACTGATGCATGCACTGTCACTGCTCACCATCCTCGTGGCCTCCTCAAATGGTGAGAGGACAGTGCATGCATCCCGATCATGCTCCACTGACGTGGGGAAAAAAAACCAAGCTCCCCTGACCCTGTCCTGGTGCCGTAGTCGCAAAGGTACTCATTGATGGCCCTCTGCTGCGTGTGGCAGTCGCTGCAGCATGGCCAACGTTGAGTTCCACCTGGTGGGCATGTCACATATTAGGCGGTTCTTGGGCAGGTTCAGCTCCTTTTGCAGCTCAGTCAGCCGAGCACTAGCATTATAAGATCGGCGGAAATGCACACAGACTTTCCTGGCCTGCCTCAGGACATCCTGTAAGCCTGGGAACCTGCCCAAGAACCCTCTCTCCCTTGAGGCACCCACGTGGAGTCAGTGACCTCATCACATCCCCTCCCTCTTCACCACTAGAGCAAAAAATCCTGGCAGTAAGCTAAGCTGCAGCTGGTGGAACAGTACTGCCAGATTCCTCAAGCTGGGTATCGTCATCCGAGCCTTCGAATCGTTTGGGCATCCTCCTGGAGCATGTACCCAACACTGTGCTCAAAGAGTTTGGGGACTCCTCAGGAGGACATGGTGGGTCTAGGGAAGGGGTGGCTGATGATGCTCTGTCAGTACCCTGAGCCAGGGTGAGAGAGGATGAGGAGGATGAGGAGGGCTTGGTCATCCATTCTACCAAGCCTTCAGCATGATGCGGCTCCACATGTCCAGCTGCCGAAAACAAAGACGCGCGTGTCCATGGCCACGTGCTGATGACGATGCACGACCACGTCCACGTCCACGGCCACGTCCACTAGAAACAGAGCCTGCCTGCCCTGTGTTCTTGGCTCTGCACGCTCTGCCTCCCCTTGGCGGTCTTCCAGCCATTGTAGTTCGGTAGTCCCTGTGGGTGCTGCTGAGAAGAATATATAGGAGCTCTGTGTGATGCCACTAACACACTAGAAGTCCTGTGGGTGCTTCTGCAAAGAAAATAGAGGAGCTCTGTGTGATGCCGCCACTAACACACTAGAAGTCCTGTGGGTGCTGCTGAGAAGAAATATATAGGAGCTCTGTGTGATGCCACTAACACACTAGAAGTCCTATGGGTGCTTACTGCTAAGAAAATAGAGGAGCTCTGTGTGTGATGCCACTAACACACTAGAAGTCCTATGGGTGCTTCTGCAAAGAAAATAGAGGAGCTCTGTGTGATGCCACTAACACACTAGAAGTCCTGTGGGTGCTTCTGCAAAGAAAATAGAGGAGCTCTGTGTGATGCCACTAACACACTAGAAGTCCTGTGGGTGCTTCTGCAAAGAAAAATAGAGGAGCTCTGTGTGATGCCACTAACACACTAGAAGTCCTATGGGTGCTTCTGCAAAGAAAATAGAGGAGCTCTGTGTGATGCCACTAACACACACTAGAAGTCCTGTGGGTGCTTATGCAAAGAAAATAGAGGAGCTCTGTGTGATGCCACTAAACACACTAGAAGTCCTGTGGGTGCTTATGCAAAGAAAATAGAGGAGCTCTGTTGTGATGCCACTAACACACTAGAAGTCCTGTTGGGTGCTGCTGAGAAGAATATATAGGAGCTCTGTGTGATGCCACTAACACACTAGAAGTCCTTTGGGTGCTTCTGCAAAGAAAATAGAGGAGCTCTGTGTGATGGGACTAACACACTTCAAGTCCTATAGGTGCTTCTGGGAAGAAAATATAGCTCTGTGTGTGTGATGGGACTAACACTCTTCAAGTCCTATAGGTGCTTCTTGGAAGAAAATATAGCTCTGTGTGTGTGATGGGACTAACACATTTCAAGTCCTATAGGTGCTTCTGGGAACAAAATATAGCTCTGTGTGTGTGATGGGACTAACACACTTCAAGTCCTATAGGTGCTTCTGGGAAGAAAATATAGCTCTGTGTGTGTGATGGTGTCAGGAGTGATCCAAGGTCCAAAGGAGGAGTGTATGACATACTACAATCACTTCAAACAAGCCATAGAATCAGCTGGTGGGGACATTACTAACAGTGCCCTATCACCCATATTGATACATAGCTTCATTACCGGGTTGAGAGGACACATCAGGGAAAAATTGATGACCGCAAATCCAGACTGGAGAGATAAGCCCCTCTCCTCTTTATTGTCCCTTGCCACCGCTATTGAAAGGAATACAGCTGATTGGGAGTCACAAAAACCTCAAAAGATCTGCGTTGTCACTGATCAGTTAAACAGTGCAGATCTTAGAGAAAAAACAAAAGGGAAGCCGGTTTGTTTCCACTGCCACAAGCCCGGTCACCACAAGAGGAATTGTAAAGCTCTAAGACACAGTAGACCATCACAACTTGGAGAGGAAATGCCCATGCTGGCCTTAAGGGAGGAAATTCTCCAGGCAGAAGGGACACTTTCTGACCCGCAGACGGGAGAGGATGTGAAATTAAATTTCACTGAAAGAAGCTGTAGTAAGCGCATGGGGAAAAACGCAGCTAATCTTTGCGGCCAGGTGGTTAGCAAAACAGTATAAACATTTGAAAGTGCAAATTACATCCCTAACAGAAGCGCTAGAAATAACCAAAAGTAACATCAGTACTTTAGAAGCTTCTATGTCAAATTCTGAGGCTATCCACCAGCAATTAGTACTAGAAAACAAAAGATTACAGGAGGACGTTCATCAGTTGGGAAAAAGACTGAAGGATGCAGAAGGTGAAATTAAACCATTATCTGTCAGCTACCAGGAGCCGTTTGCTCAGTTTTCGGATAGAGGAGATAACAGAGTAACTGATTTGGGTATGTCTGAACTCAGGGGGACGTCCTCCACACCTAAGGTATGTACCAAGAATAAATCCCTGGAAGGTAAGAGTTCTTTAAAAGTTGCCCCTATATCTTGTAAACAGCCAGCTACTAAGCCAATTGTAGACATCGAACACTCTGTCGTCTAAAACAAAGCCGTTTATTAGGAGATGTTGTACAATGTTAAATGAGATAAAATGTGGCTTATGTGGGGTGTTTGGTCACATCGCAAGGTTCTGTCTATCCAGTTCCAGTAAAAAAGTCGGTAAACATAATCCATATAGGACCACAAGACGTGATTTTGAAGTGTACTCTGCACGCTTTGCCACATGGCCTAGGTGTAAGAAGTATGGACCACCTGAGTCAGGGGTCCCATTCCAAAATCCTGAGAAGGCATCCATACAGGCGGAGAAGGGGCTAATGAAATGGAATGGATTTCTGAAAGAATGTCAACCTTACCAAGCAGAGGTTATGGGTTTAAGAAGAAGCCCAGGTTATTATAGAAGACATGCTGATATGTGTGATGTCTAGAGGTCATCTTTGACCTAGCTAATTGTGTGAGTGTGTGGAATATGCCATATATTTTGTGTCCTGTGATGTCTGTTGTCGCAGCTGCTGACAGCCCACCCGAATGACCCCCATTCTTTCTGACCAGGTCAGTGAGAGTGTAAAGCAAACTGTATTGACATGCAAATTACCTGAGCCAAGATAACTATATGTAATAATGAATTGAAAGGTGCTTTACTAAACTGAGTTTGTTTTCCAGAAAAGACAGTTCTGCGAGAGGTTTGTGGTGAGGTATTTATAATTTGTTGATAAATGGTACCGTTAAGATTTATTGCGCGTTGCTAATTTTTTTCTCACCATGGTGAATATTTTTTTTTTGGGGAATTATTGATATACCATAAAACAAAAATCCACGTGGTATTAATATGTATTAAGTAATACATATTAATAATAAGTTGAGCTCAACAATTTTTGCTATTTTAAAATAAGGTGTACTGTTTATGTAATGTATATTTGTTTCATATGCTAATGTCTTGTTACAGATATTTAACCATTGTTTTTTTTCAGGTGAAAAATTGAATGTTTATTAATACATTTTATTGGTGTTTTATTCCTCAGATTCGATAATTGGGTTTCACGGCTTTCAGAACCAAAAGGAAATCATAGACATTTTTTCTTATTATTTTCCCTGGGTTCAGCACCATTATCTGGTTTATGCTTCTATTTGTCAGCCCATTCAGCTGTGCTTTGGACTACCTAAGTATGTGTGGTATTTTCTGATCCAACCTGTACAAAAGCTCTGGTATGAACGAGTTTCTTTGCTCCACTGATTAGCCAGGTTGATACTTGTAGTTACATGTTAAGACTGCTTCACCCCCCTGCGGTTACTGTAATTAGTCACCTGGCTGTTCCAGCTCTGCTCAGTGCCTCAGGCTAAGGTATGTTAATGTCCCTTAGCAATTGGTGTGTCCCCAAGTAAAGTTCCAACCTGCTTCCTGCCCAGTGTCACTGTTTTTACGTGACGATTTGTTATGAATTGTCTAATGTGTCTGTGGCATATCTGTCGCTAATATCTGGGGGTTTCAAGGCACACAGGTCGGCTCGAATTGTACCCCCTACTGTTCAGCATTCTCAGTGCTGCAAGGGATTTTTCTTTGCCCTTTGGCCAGTGGTGTTTGGTAGCAGAAGTTCCTCGAGTTGGATACACATTATGCAATTTTTATCTTATTTTTTCAATTTCCTTTAGATTTATCTGCAGATGTGAAGTACGAGGGCCTGCCGGATTGCATACAAGTTGAAAGTGTATAGGTCTGGCCTCGTATTGTATAGTTTTGGTTGAGTCTGGAGAAAAAGTTGTGCAGGAAAATTGTATGGGGTGTTCCCCGCTCTTGGCTGTTCCAAGGGCCCTCACTTCTGATATATGTATGGGCATGCCGTATTCTCCTCAGTTAATACCCATAGGGGTCCTTCCTGTCCTAGACCCCTTGTGTACCTTTTACTAGTTGTCTGTGTCCTGCATGCCAGGAAGCCCAGTGCCCCAGTGATACGCTATGCCCCTGTCATTCATGTGAGTCCTGTCTGAATAGTATAGGCAGTTTATTTTGTATGGGTGAAGGATAATGTGGTCTGATTACCGAATTGATAAAGGAGGGAGAAGGTGTGCAGCCTCTATAAAGAATCGAGTGTACCTGTTGGCAGTTGGTTTTCAATCCAGGTTTTCAGAATATTTCCCATACTTAGGATAAAGAGAGGCTTAATGGAGACTGCCGTTGGAGCTGGAGGGGGGGCACCGGGTACCTTGAAACACTATGGAGTGGGAGATACTATAGACCACCTTGGGAGGCCTTGTGCTACATATCAGGGAAGGGGTTAGGAAAACCAACTTGCTCTGTCCAGCAACCGGGACCTTGGAGAAGTGACTGACTTTCTCAGGGGGTCAATTTTCACTTTGCAAAGCAGGTGAGGGTAGTATCCAGGTTGCCTATGAAACATAATAGATTGGTAGATGACTCGGTTCCAGGATCATCAAAATCTAACTTACACTGGTCTCATCCCTAATGACAGGGATGGAACATTGTGCAGATATCTCGGTCAATCTGGGTACTAGCCTTTAACAGACTCTACTGTTACACCCTGCAGTCCATCTTGTTCTGATGGTTTGAGTCCGGACAGCCTCAGATGACTGGTACGGATGAGTGCTGGAGAAAATGGGAAAGGCAACAATGCTGGCACAGTTGGGGGTCGTGTCTAATGGATGCCGGGGTAGTGTCCCAACTGGTCCTAAACAAAGTTAAAAATGCATGAGACCTAAAACCAGGGTACTGGTGCTGGTATCACATGTCTAATGATGCACTGTTTTCAGCATCAGGTCTCCTCTTGCCCTTGGCATGGATATAGCCCCGGGTGGTACCCCAATCACCCCTGAAGGAAGGTTTTATGGAAAACCTGACCTCCCCTTACACCTGCTGAAACTTCTGTTGGGGTTCAGGACGGAGTTAAAAATTTGGTAGTTGGGTGGTTTGTGCAACAGGATTCAGATAATGACAACAGTCGGTGCAGGGCGTGAATAGAAGGGCCCTACTCAAGGGGTTTATGATCTAAGGAGAGGAGGGTGGTGCACAATAATAGCTGTTGGGAATTATCTGATATGGAGCTGGCTGAGGTAACATTAAAATAGTTTCTAGGGATCACCTAGTGGTGGTCAGGGTAGGGGCTGGCTGGACATTTTGGGGTGGGGGAGTTCCAGAGCGGTCCTAATGTTGAGCATGGGAGGAGGTAACAAGGGAGCTGGAAATCAGGATGTCTTAGGAGTGAAGTGGACGATTTGGGTGATCTCAAGATCAAAAGAGGTCAATCCAGATATCTCCAACGAAGGTTTCTTAGTGGGAAAAGTTAATTCAGGTACAGTATTAGGGCCACAGCTTTAGTAAACTCCACCCTGTTGCTGTCCTAATTTGGGTAACTATTAGAGACCAACATAAGGGATTGTGTGCATCTAAAAGAGGACCCTAGAACTATATTTTTCTTTTTGTTTTTTGTTGTTCTAGGGATAAGCCTTTTCAATTTGTAGTAATAATGGTTTACCTAAATTTCAAAAAAAGTTTTGATTATTTATTTTTTTTTCCTCCCCCTCATTGTTAATATCTGTGTACCTGACTTGGAAAAAAATACTGCTAATTGCTAGTATGGGAGACATTTTTTTTTTAGAAACTATATTTTTATTTTTATTTTTTATTGTTATTTTTTTTGGTGCTATTTTTTATTTTTCATTTTTTTTTTTTTTTTTTCCAACCAATGTATTTGTTTTTTTTTCTAACCCAGATTCCATGCTCTTTAACAGTCTTGGTTGAAGCAGCATTAAATCTGTAGGTTTTTTTCTTCCCTTTTTTTTATTAATTCCACCGTTTTCTCGTTCATTTTCATTACTCACCTCTCTTCCGTTTCTTTTGCTTCATTAATAGTATGCTAACTTTTTCTCTGGGTTTCTATCATCCATCTTCTCAAGATAATGTATCTGTTTAAAAGGATTTTTTTCCTGCCCGCCAGTAGTGTACCATATTTTGAACCAAAGTATCCCTGGACATCTCGTGTTTTTATGTCTCAATGTAATGCTACCCCCCTAGCCTACCTACTGCTTTAACCTGAGCCCCGTGAGCAGGTGTGGTGAACCCAGGGACCTCGCATAACAGGCAGTATTGACTATCCCTACCATCAAGGGCCATGGATGATACTGGCGGTTGCTTGGACTCTGTTCCCTGTGGGGAGCCCACTTTACTCATCCCCATTGCACCCCTTATAAGTACTAAGTCTCGATGACCGCTGCTCCTGTCTGGCATTCCTCCAATATCTGTACACTGACATTCTCCTTTTTTTGTTGTTTGTTTTTTTGTATTCATGCACGACGGTCTGGAGGCCCGCCCAACCACCACCGAAAGACAACCAAGTCATCTCTTGAAACAAATGTGACAAATAAGACCATCCTGAACTGTTCTTCACCATACTGAAAAGTGCTGTCTCGCGGTCCGATCCAAGCAGAGAAACCATTACACGGTCTTACCAAGTTACAGGACTAGATATGTCAGGATCCCGCCATCAATGTTGGAGTTCCGCTCTTCCAAGGCAGAGGGGCGATGAAACATTGCAGTACAGACACTCATGGTTTGGATGTGAAGTCTCAAGGGCACCAGGATTTCTTTGCTGTCTTAAGCATACCTTGAGGAGTTCCCGCGTGTTCAAGAAAGGAAGAGGAGGCCGTGGTGGTGGTGGGTAAGGGTTGGGACTTCTGGACTGTTGTGGGTGGGTACAAAATCATTGACATAAGTTCAAGAATGAACTTCAGGGGAAACTGTGTTGGAGATTTTGAACGACTATATTTAAAATGGAATTGGATTGCCATGCCCCATCGGATGTATAAATATATATCAGGGAGATGTGTGTGTGGGGATGTGTATGTGTATGTATATATATATATATATATATATATATATATATATATATATATATATATATATATATATATATATACGTGTATGTGTGTGTGTGTATATATATTATATATATATATTTTTTTTTTTTTTTTTATGACTTGCTCCATGAGGTAGACCTTTTGATTTGACATTGGTTCGTTAATCCATAGATTGAGTGTCCCCAGGTGCTAATTGAATCTCCCTTTGTTCCAATAGAGGACACCTTCTACACAGGGGCCATTGACATACTAATGTCATCTCTGGTTATCAAAACCAGCGGGTCATCAGTTCATCAACTGCCCCTGTGTTTCACTAGATGGAACGGCACCTTCTCCCCAGGGGTCATTAACATACTAATGTCAGACCTAGTTAGAACTAGTGATTCATTAATCTTTGAGACTGACTGGCGACAGTAGTTTTGACTTCAGAAAAGAACCAATCAAAGAGCTAGCCCAAGAACCAATCAAAGAGCTAGCCCAAGAACCAATCAGAGAGTTAACCCAGAGAGCCAATGAGCATTGAGACTCCAGAAGGGGGCCATTGGGCATATAAGCGAGAGTAGAGCTAGCTGCTCAGGCTCTTGAATCCCAGACCATCCCAGACCATCGGGTGGACGTGTAATGTATTTTGTGTATCTCTAACCTATTCCTATCTCTAATCTATCTTCTCTCCTAGGACTTGTCTTGATATTTTGATAACCATATTGATAAGTGTATATCTGTTGTAACCATATGGCCTTAAGTATCTTCGCCGCCTAAGCAACACTATACCTGTACCATCACTTTAATTTTATGATAAGTTCTAAATTATTCTAACGTTTCTTTCCTCTATGAATAAATGTGATTGTTTATCTTTTCGCACTGTTATCGTACGTTTTTATTCTTTTTTTTAATTAATTCTTTATTTCTTTGCACGAATACATAACATAGCTCATTAGTAATAATTACATAAAACAACTTATTAAATCCACTTTCAGAACAAAGCTTATTCTTTTAGAAAGCAAAACATGATGTATTCCTACCATTTTTATAAACAAATAACAATATTACAATATCAATTCCCCACAACATCCCTCTGCTCCAAGGCCCCGTCCCCTATAAGGGGCATATAGAATTGAGAAGAAGAGAGAAAATAAATAAATAAATAAATAAAAAATAAAGCGGAAAAAAAAAAATAACTAAAAAAACACAAATTCAATTACATATATGTATCATGAGTGCGTCGCACCCGCCATCAGAGATACACGTCTCATATCATTACTAGGCAGTCTATTCCTCTAATTCCTCTCCAATCAACCTTTTCCCTTCATCTGATTGTAAGAATGACTCCCAAGGAGCCCAAATTTGCGATATACATTCCCTTTCCTCACTAGACATAGGGATCAATTTTTCCATAATCCCAATTCTTCTACTTCTTACTTTATTTAACCATTTAGAGATTCGGGGTGCCCCTGTCTCCTTCCAACATATGGCGATGCAACTTTTAGCTGCATTCACCAGGTGGCATACCATTGAGTTCTTGTATCACTCTAGTGGGATTTGTGAGCATTGTAGTAAGAAAAAAGACGGATCTTCCGGGATCTGGTGTTCAGTAAATAATTGAGAAATTCTCTGAACTTCTTGCCAGAACTGTCTAATTGCTGAACAAAACTAGAAAATATGGGCTATAGTCCCTCTATCCTTACCACACCTCCAACATCTGTCCGACATTTCTGAAGAAAATGTATTCATTTGTGACGGGGTGTAATACCAACGCATTAATACTTTATTATTTAATTCCTGTATCTTAGTACATCTAGATGACTTAAAAGTTAAATGTATTATTTTCTGCCGTTGAGTTGATGTAAAAGTTTGTTCAAGGTCCCTCTCCCACTTATCTAAGCTCAAAATACTAAAGTCCTCTGAAGCTGATGTTAGAAGGGCGTATATCTTAGAAATAATGTGAGAGAGAGGTTCATTCTCCTCACAGTACTTCTCAAACTTAGTGAGTGGTCGACCGTACCCTTCGGTCGGTCCTAATGTTTCAAAAAAGTGTTTAACCTGTAACGCCTGCCAGAAGGGTATTTCATATTGTCCTCCTATTTGCATTAACGTTTCTATTGATGGCCATTTATTAAGTCTCAGAAAATGTGAAGCCTGGAAGCATCCTTTCTCTTTTAATTTTCCAAATATCCCTGGCTCCAAGCCAGGTGGAAAATTTGGGTTCCCCAAAATAGGAAACAAAGGAGAATCTGGTGATGAAAGTCTAAGGATCTGAGTAGCCTTAGCGCCCATACGGAGGGTAGGTCCTATTAGAGGATGTGCTTTTACTGTAGAAGGTATAGCTGCATAACACCACATGGCTCTACCTAAAGGAATTGTAGTTACTTGTTTTTCCAAGGCGATCCACCTTTTACTATCTCTGTGGCGGCACCAGTCGATAATCCTACCAAGCTGAGTAGCCTGATAGTACTTATATAGGTCTGGCGCCGCTATTCCACCCACATCTTTAGGTAATGTTAACAAGTTCCTATTAATCCTTGAACATTTACTTGCCCAAATACATTTTGTAAACACTGTTCGAGTTTTACTAAAGAAGGCAAGTGGAATCAAGATAGGTAATGCCTGGAACAAGTAAAGGAATTTTGGCACTATATTCATTTTCAGGATATTGCATCTCCCAAACCAGGAATGTGAGGATTTACTCCATTCATTTAACAATATACTGGCTTCCCTTAGTAAAGGTGGAAAATTCAGTGCATATGCGTCTGATAAGTTAGGTGGAATCTGTATACCTAAATAATTCAGAGCCGTAGATGTCCATTTAAACTTAAAATTATTCTCTAAGTTCTGTTGGATGGGACGTTCCAGGGATACCCCCATCGCCTCCGACTTGCTATAATTTATTTTGAAATTCGACAGAACTCCGTAATACTCCACCTCCCTTAATAAATTAGGTAACGATATTTGTGGACTAGAGAGTGAGAATAAAAGGTCGTCCACATAAGCTGAAAGTTTATATTCCTCATCCCCCAGAGGGATACCTTTTAATATAGGGGTTCTGTCGAATTCTATTTAATAAGGGCTCCAACGTCAAAGCAAACAGAAGGGGCGACAGGGAGCATCCCTGACGCGTCCCATTAGATATTGGAAAATATTCTGAATTTATCCCATTAACCTTCACCAGGGCTTGTGGCGTTGAGTATATACCTGCTATCCAGTCCAGCATTCGGTCCCCTAGGCCCATCTGTTTTAGCACTCCTAGCATAAAGGGCCAGCTAACCCTATCGAAGGCCTTTTCTGCGTCTGTATTCACAAAGATACTCTGCAACTTCCTTTGATTTGCATATTGAATTAAATTCAAGACTTTCGTAGTACTATCTCTAGCTTCTCGTGTAGGGATAAACCCCACTTGGTCACGTTTTTATTCTTATATAGACAAAGGTTTAATCACTTTAATCGCTTTAATCACTTTATTTTTTTTGTATCTATAATCATTTAAGTAAGCTATAAAAATAGCTACAACACATGCCAATCAGTTCGCGGTCACACAAACACATCCCGATCCGAATCCGATGGCATCCACCATGCATTGATTCGTCTCAACGTACCCCAGTCAAATTTGCCTCATTTCATTCCAATTCTCGATCTGTGTCGCTCAGCGAGTCGCTTTGTGCCACGACATGGCACAAATGTTTCTCTTAATACAAACGTTTTTATTGAAAAGGCAATAGAAAAATACAGACATTTGACAGTCGGTATTGCACAAAATTTCCATCAAAATATAAGTATATATCTGTCAAAACAGTGACAACAAGAAAAATAAAAAATAAAGAAATAAACTGTGAAGCATCCGAAAAAAGATAGCCGCAAACACTATAATGTTTATAGGAAACACAGTCTTATATAAACCAAAGCGTAGGATTAAGGGCATGCAGCAGCGCACTATGGTCTAGAGCAGTTTAATGACCCGACTAGAGGTTAAGATTAAGGCGACAGGGTTTGTCTATGAGAATTCCAGGGAGTCCATCTCTGGTCAAATAAATGCATTCTATCATTCAGTGTATAGAGAA